>OX411543.1:62217675-62466833 GCA_948146395.1 Fragum whitleyi | reverse complement strand
AGAGAGAGAGAGAGAGAGAGAGAGAGAGAGAGAGAGAGAGAGAGAGAGAGAGAGAGAGAGAGAGAGAGAGAGAGGGAGAGAGAGAGAGAGAGAGAGAGAGACAGAGAGAGAGAGAGAGAGAGAGAGGAGAGAGAGAGAGAGAGAGAGAGAGAGAGAGAGAGAGAGAGAGAGAGAGAGAGAGAGAGAGAGAGAGAGAGAGAGAGAGCAGGAATAATGGCCAGTTGCAGGAGGAAATAGACCAGATCTGGATTCGATTTGTGTCAGCTGAAGTCAATCGTAGATAATTAATTTTGTTATCTTATAGGAACTTCCCGAGAATTAATCCAATACCAAACAAGAAAATCACTTCCATTCAGTGAATTATTCACTGTATTACGGCTTAGATCATTTTCCCCGGGAATTATTTGTCTTTTTATAAAAGATGGCCTGTGCAAACTATACTCTTCCAAAAAAGTTCTTCGACACCTATTTGAAATCGATTTTTTCTTCAATAAAACCGACAACCGTTGGCTGTTATGTGAACAGTAATTGTAACTCAAGAAATCCATTCGTATTGCGATGCATAACTTGATAGCGTTTCTGCACATCCGCGTCTACGTCAAATCACGCAAAACCCGTCCTTCTTAAAAGCACGTGTATTTCAAATCAGATTCATTGGATAGTCACGAAAATTCTTCATTATGTGGAAAAGTCATTCCCTATTCGTTTTTAGCTCGGCTGTTTTCGGAGAAAACCCGAGGTATTGCTATAGCCTTGGTGTCGTCGTCGTTGTCGTCGTCGTCGTTGTCGTCGTCGAAAACTTTGACATTTTGTGATAACTTTTGAATGGGGATTGATAGGGCTTTAATATTCCACATGAATATTGCCTGGGACAAGGCCTTTCTGTTGATACCAAGTTCAAGGTCATCATTCAAGGTCAAGGTCATTTTTCAAGGTCAAACTTGTGAAAAAATGTAAAAACTTCGACATATTGCAATAACTTTTGAATGGTAAGTGATAGGGCCTTTATATAATTAACATGATGATTGCCTAAGCTGTAGTTACGATGTTATGATTATTAACCAACGCTCAAATCATATAAAGGGGGCGGACGTAGGGCATCAATCTTTATCGCATTTATCCTGTATATTCTTTGGTTGTTGCCTTCTGAGTGCACATAAATTTCACAACCCTAGATACACCTATGTCCTGCATTTATAAAACTTCGTGGTCAAGCGCCGGTAGAAGGAATTAGTTCGCTTTTCGAAAGTTCTAGTGTTATCTAAGGCGATTCATTGGGGTAGAATGAGCAACCAAGGTGAAGAGGATTTTTGCAAAAGCGAAAAAATCGATTGGCTTAATTTGAACGAAGTGAACAATTTCTTTAGTTTAATGACTTTAGGTCACATATAATGATTTTAATGTGAAGGCTTACCCCCGATAGGATAAGTCCGCAATATTTGCCCCATCACTGAATTTCCAATCCTATCAAATTACAGCACAGAGAAGACTAGATGTAAACACTGTTATTATTATACAAGCTCTCTGTCTAAAGAGCAAAGACAGGAAAACCATACACTATATTGATTATTAGGTAGAAGACGAGTATCAGAAACACTCAAGACTTACGTCATTCTACAAAATATAAGTCTATTTATATGGCTTTAGGGCTTGAGGTAATATCCTAGAGGGAAAAATATACACATCTCTTGAAATAATGTATAATTGGGTACAGTTAATTACATCGTGAAATGGACATTCATTTCAATTAAAACCGTTCTAAATCACTGACACATCGTTGCATTCTTTCATTCGAAATACTAACTCAAAAAATTCAAAAGCGCTCTAAAATGACTTAAAAACGATAAAAAATAAAAAAAATATTTAAAAATCATTTAAAACTTATGTAGAAAAAAACGCAATATCACTGATATAATTGAAATTGTAAGCATCTGATTGGTTTTTGAACAAATATGAAGCTATTGTATAGAATTTGTATACACATTTTATTAAAGGGAGGTAATAATTATCGTTCATTTTGTTCATCCTGAACAAAATTTGCGATAATAGATTACCTCCCATTAAATTCACTCAAAACCAGCTCCACACACTCATTTAATTTCATTCCAAAATCATTCCATAATCATTCACCGTGTCAATATCACGATGTTGTTAACTGTGTTAAAGTTCAACCTCATCATACCATTCAAACAAAATTTTGTCAAATCGGGTGCTACTTAAAATACAAATGAGGCCCTAGTCAGCCGAAGTGTACCATTAGGAAGCAGTGGATTTTAGCTGACACATCTATTTTGAGTTTGATTGAATGGAGTTTAACGCCGCTTTTAACATTTTTTTCAGTTATATCACGGAGGCTGGAGCACCTAACGATGGATTCCTGGTATTTCTCTCACCAGTACAACCGTCACATCCTTTTCTAGCCTCCGGCTGCTATCTCACATATCTCCACGATTATCAACCCATCGGTGAGAGACAAATAGTCGGAAAGAATGAGTGCCGCCGTCGGGGATCGAATCCGGGACCTCTCGAATGACAGTCCGACGCGCTACCAACTGCGACATTTTGATGATATTTGGAGTCTTCGCGAGAGACTCTATCAGCATAATCTTTCGTCAAAAAACCCAAACTTGATTAATTACTGGAAACTAAAAAATAGAATCACAACTGCAACGCCACAAATCTAGGTCATATCAATTTGTGATCGATTGCATTGGACGATTTCACCATTTGAATGAACTGTTCTGCAGAAGTTTATTGACACTCACTGTTAGGGAGCAGACATTTATTTTCTTTGAATCCAATATCCTGCTATTTGTAATATGATTCTCTTGTCTGTAATAGCATAGGCGTATCTGGGACTTTGAAATTTATACCCACTCAGAAGGCGACAACCATAGATTATTGAGGATAAAGTCGATATGTGGACTGTGACAAAAGATGCATGCCCTCCGTCCGCTCCCTTTTTATGATTTAAGAGTCGGTGAATAATCAAAACATCGTAACTACAGCTTGAATAAGATGTAGTTTCGATGTTATGATCATTCATCAACGATATTTTTCAACAAATGATTAGTTCTTTTACGCACATGCGTAAACTGCGTAATGGAAGTTACGCCCTTGTTTAGAGTGTGGTTCCGTAATACAGAGGAAGTAAAAATTATTGATATAAAGAAATGTTAGCGCTGAATTTTTTCAAGCAAAATTTTATCCGAATTCAAATAAGTTAGAGGACCCGTAATAGTTCCGCAACTATTCAGAACCTTTCGACAATGATAACCGAGGTTTCCTTATGCAATCATTAGGAAATCTCGGTTAACACTGTTTAAATCCATGACTTCAGAAACGTTGCGGAACTATTACGGGTCTGCTAAATGATAACAAGCTTTCATCCTTTAGCTTAACACTTAGCTTACTGAATAAAAACCTAAGCAAACTTTATAAAAGACTTGATGATAATTCTTTAGCCATTTTGTTAATGATTTGCAATTTTCTTTTACTGTGACTATTTTCGAAATTGTTCTTGGAGAATGACATGTTTTGCTGAAACATTAAACTTTGATGAAAATTGCTTGCGAAGCAAAACAAGTAGCGATGTTTTTGTAACCTCGTGGGATCTCACCCAATATTGGATTTCACGAGATGTTAGTGTCGCGGGATCAACTTTTCTTAGAGCTTGGAATTTCGTTACTTAATATTACCAGCATGTGAAGAGAAATACCACATTTCCTTCAATAAAAGTGCATGAGAGAATAGCTTAATACCAACAGGGGTAAACATCTTATCTTGAACTAAATTTTCTAATTGATATTTCCACAGATTGAAAATTATGACTTATTACGTTAACTTAAGGAGCATTCTGGAAAGTTCGGGCAGTTTCGACGTTGGTAAGTATGCACAGACTGTGCATACTGACTAGGGTCAAAACTTTTGCTTTTAGTATTTTCATCGTATCTTTATTAACCTTGCAATCTCGTGTTGACATCCATTCGGAACATCACTCGGCCATTTACGTAAACTGCAACAGACCTCGGATGTAGGTAAGGCGGATGGATATGTAACAAAATTGTGCATTTTGTTAGGCGGAAACAGTGTGAGAAAAACTAGCGCGGAAACACACGGCGCTATCTTTAGATTTATATATTTACAGAAAATAACGGCTGAAAAAATCTTAACTTTTGAGAATCATTCTCAAAAATTAACAATTTCAGCCGTTGTTTAAGAATCTAAAGATATTTATATAAGGATACGATTGTTTGACGCCAGTCACTTAAACGAGTAGCGTTGGCGACGTCGACTGTTTTCACTCAAGGTTTTTAGGGCTAACGCCTTTTTAACAGACGTCATCGACTTTTTCCAAGTTTTTCCCGTAATTTTTAATAATAGTCCGTCTATATACATCCGAGGTTGATCGTGAGATTGGCCGAGTGGTGTTCCGAGTGCATCCGAGGTTGATAGTGAGATTGGCCGAGCGGTGTTCCGAGTGGTTGACATCTGCTAAATCCAGTTATGTCTCGAAACATTTCTATTAAACGGAGTTCTCATGATGTCCCTTTTGTAGTAACAGTAAACATTTGTATGATACGTTTTCCTTTGATTAAAAAAAATGTTTCAAACAAGCAATCATTTTGGAATTAATAATGATTAAATTAGGAAAAAAAAATATTTGAAAATACCAAAGACCGGACCAGAGTGCACTTTTAGGAACTTCGCGTCAGAATCTTTTAGAACGAATTATTTTTTAACGGTTCAATTTGAATTCACGAGCGGCGAAAAAATAACTAACTGTATTATCTAAATCAATATTTAAGGTAAATATGCTTACTTTAGATTTTCGTTAAAACTTGTGCGGATAGATTTGATCGTCTTTATATTTTTATATTCTTTATAATGATTCTTTTACTCTACGAGCATAATTCGTTGTTACAGCTTTGTATCGTTTTACTAATCCCGACATTCATTACTTGTTTCATAACCTAATTATACTTTAGGCAACTTGCCTAAATGATTTTCAAGTTATGAGATAATGCGAGCCTTTCTACACTAGTAGACCTGTCAATAATCTACGGAGGAGGAAAACTACAGTTTTGAATAAACTGTTGCTTTTAAGCCTTTTCCGCCTTAATTTTCCATTATATATCTACTTTCAATTAGGAAAAATATTAATATTGATAATTTCACCATTTTGAAATTGTTGATATCATTTCTATAAGTCGAAAATTGATCCTAAAAATATCGCAGCAATTTGACATTATTTAGCAAAAACTTAAACGAAAGAAAAGCCTTCACGTTTGAGTTTCCGCTGTCAGGGTTTTTTAAGAAAAATTCTAAGGTAAAGCACTAATTTCGCACATTTCACCAATATAACTTTTTTATTCTAGAAAATAAAACCCTAAGAACTATATATACTGAGTTCCATAAGAAATTGTGCACTTTCACATTTGACATTTTTCTTGATTTTTACAAAGTTGGGGAAAAATTATTGAGTAAATTTGATACCATACTTTAGTCAAGACCTTTTGAAATTAAAAGTCAAATCAGTTTTGGATAAAGTATCGCATGCTGCATACGCGCAGGCAAAACTTAAATTGTTGAAATTTGACCTTCTCACAACTTTTTCTTTGGTAAGAGCTATGTGTTGATGTTGAATTATACAGTTTTAGAAGCCATTCCAAGCCAATTCCAAACAAAAGATTTTATTTTTATGCAGACGTTACGTGTTCGTCAACGTTAGAAATTTCTACGTTGCTAGGCTAGTAACTTGTCGTTGAATGGTGCTATGGCGTCATGAAACGTCGTATGACTATCCCCAATAGTATCTGCAAACGATATTTGAAAACAAAATTCGCGCGAAGAGCAAATATTTTCTGCTAAATTGAGACATTTGATTTTGCATATTTTGCATGTGCATCACGCGTTAGACGAATAATTGGTCTGAAAATGCATCCAGTTGAATCTTTGCGGCTTTCTTAAGCATAAAATCACATCTTCAATACAATAATGCATGATGCTACAGCGTGGTTTGACTACCAATAAACGACGTTGAACAAAATCGAACCTTGACAGATTTAGAACGCCATTAAAATCGATTGAGCATTCATGTTCCAATCAAAATCGAGGTCGTCATTTTGTAAGACCTTTATTAAGCAAATGGAGATGTCATTTGACGCCATAGCACCATTCAACGACAAGTTACTAGCCTAGCAACGTAGAAATTTCTAACGTTGACGTACACGTAACGTCTGCATAAAAATAAAATCTTTTGTTTGGAATTGGCTTGGAATGGCTTCTAAAACTGTATAATTCAACATCAACACATAGCTCTTACCAAAGAAAAAGTTGTGAGAAGGTCAAATTTCAACAATTTAAGTTTTGCCTGCGCGTATGCAGCATGCGATACTTTATCCAAAAACTGATTTGACTTTTAATTTCAAAAGGTCTTGACTAAAGTATGGTATCAAATTTACTCAATAATTTTTCCCCAACTTTGTAAAATCAAGAAAAATGTCAAATGTGAAAGTGCACAATTTCTTATGGAACTCAGTATAATAATAATAATGATGATGATGATGATGATGATGATGATGATGATGATGATGATGATGAAAAAAAATTAAAATGATATTAATAAAAAGTTATAACAAAATTCATTTTTTGTTTGCAATATTTCCCTCATAAAAATCAAGGAAGAAATTATCCATTGTATTTTTTTCTTGAATAAAAAAAAAAAATTAAAAAAAAAAAAAAAATAAACACGAAGGAAATTAGGTGACCTCTCACTATATTTCTCAGAAAATGTCATGTTATAAATAAGATAATGAGAAAATATGGAAAAATATTTGATTGATTCGTAACCCAAATAGACTGTCACTTGAATAATTCTTGTCAGATGAGACCGCAATAGTTTAACCCTTTCCCTACTTTTCACAGAATATACTGCTGTTCAAAAAGCCTTGGCAGACCGTGTAGGCTAAGATCAGACTGCACAAATTTGCAGTCTGATCTTAGCGTACAAAACCTGCTTTCTACTTCTTATGGTTGGACAAACCTGAACCAGAATGTTTCAAATTTGTCAAAAGTTTGCAATTTGTTTGAAACGAATTACAATGGATTTATGGTCATCAGTAGTTGCCTAAGACCTCAACTTTCAATATGCATTAACCACACCACGTGAGAACTAAAGGCTAAATGTGACCTATAATAATCAGTCACCATTCGTTCTCCGTAGTTCACCCGTAGTAAACACTGACCCAATCTTGTTTAAATTGCAAGGTCTGGATTAAAATATAGCTAGCTAAACGGTGTAATGATCTTCTATCAAATTAGGGCATTGGACCCGTAATAGCCCCGCAACGTTTCAGAACTTACGACTGTTCACGTTCTTTACTTCCGATAGGCTGCGGAACTATTACGGCTCCACTACCACCGTGTTTCAACGTACACCGGATATAGCGATTAGTGAGTCGAGGGAAATATCTACGAAGTGGGATCCATGGTTAGTATTTCTTTTATTATTTCTGTGTTTGTTGTGATTTTACTTAGTGAAAAACGAATATACACCACTGAGATTGTCGGTTATGTTTGTCTCTTTGGAAAACATGAAATAATTTGTTTCTGTCATAGAATAAAGGGAAATAAACCGTCTAATCACTGACAATTTTCTTGGCCTTCTGCGAAATCGAATGAAAATGCTCATATTTTACGTAACTGGCCCACGATTTACTTTGCTATACTTTCATTGTTGTCTAAAGATTTTACATATTAAATTTTACTGCGAGATTATTTTTTTGTTTTTGGAATATTTAGTTAGGAAAAAAATCTACCGGTGTACGGCCTATAGCAGACAATTTCAAATCAGTGTACGAACGATAGAAAAAGTAGTGTACGATTATAGCTTAAGGGAAGGGTAAAATATCCTTACTTAAACGAGCTTAAAATAAAAAATTATGTATGAAAACGCCTACATGACTCTGTAGTAACATTTTGGCGTTTTCGATTAGGATTCTTTTCTAGTTTTTTTGCGAAAAAACGGGGGAATCGTTAATCACATTGATTAAAAAATATAAATGATAATCATTTACAGAACTTTATGAACCTCTTAACATAATTATTCATTACATTGATTGTAAACATATTTTTAGCATGGTTTTCTTAGACAACGGCTAGTCCTGTTGCAGAAGGCAACTTCCATTGAAACCAAGTTGTTTCATTGAATTCAATTTATAAGCTAAAATTTCGCATTTCTACAGATTAAGCGTCAGGTTAATGTCAGACTAGTTTTACGAACTGTTTCAGAATCGGATAGCAGGTCGATTTCTTGTAATATATCAGAATACTATCATTTAAATGTTTACCCTATCGTCCTATGTCATTTTATAATCGCGGCGTTTTAACCATGGGGTCTTTGATTTTTACAAGATACCTTTTTTACATCAAAATATTAACAGATAGAGAGAAAAAAGATGTGATTTTTAACAAGGTTGTTAAAGAACAACGATTCCACCCAAAACATTTGAGCGGCCTCAGACGATTTATGATATTCACATGGTAATAATTAACGCGTATTTTCGAACCATGTTTATTCACGCACATCAATATGACCGATAACAATATTGAATTGACATATATTTCCTATATCCAATATCCCCGAAAAATAAGAACCAATGAATACGTTAGAAAAGACATCATCAAAATCCATTTCAAGCCTGTCTCAATTGTGGTTCAAAATGGAAGCGCTTGGGAACGATTTGATATTCGAAACGCATGACTGGTTGAAATACCGTTTACCTACATCATGCAAACGTTCCCAGATAGGTAGGGCTATACAATAATAAATATAAATCGGATTGGTCTCTTTACCGTTTGAAATTGAAAGATTAGCCGAAGCCACATACAATTGTTTTACAATCCAATTTTGTTTTGTAGATTAGTATAGTAAACCTACTACACAAAATCAAGACACAATCTCTTGCAGTCGAAGGCTGTTGCTGTAAGAAGTTCTTGGTGACAAAAGTTAGCTTAGTTTTAGAACGGATCTCCACATGGTGATTTCCATTTAGCATGGTACCGTTGCTTTAACGTTCTGCAAACGTTTTAATCGTAAACATATGACAGGGTTTGGCCAGTTAGTGTATACAAATTTATCGTAATCACAAGTCATGATACAAGGATACTAGTAAAATTTTAATTACGAATCTCAGGCCTCGCGGTCCGCCCTGCCGTGATTAAATTGATTAAAAAATCGTATTTCAAATTTTGTTATCTAATCATACTACGACGATAACTACGGTACCGACAACAAATGGACAATGCCCATGTTTTGGATATATCCATGCAGCTTGGCCATGTTTATACTGATAAAAGCTATAGGGGCATTCAAAATAAAACACAAATGATTCTCACAGAAAGAATGGTCACTATTTACAATTGAAATTAAAATCATATCTTCAAACTGAGTAAGGGATAAAAGAGCAGTAACAGTACGACTCGTCTGATCTTGATATCCAAAATTTTGAAAGGATGAAAGAGATGCCAGTAATGCTGAGTTTCTTTGCTCTTTAAGTCGAGACAGAGAAAATGACAGCGAGGATCTCGCTGATCCCAATTTATACATATCATACTCGTCTAAAGCCTGTTTAAAAGCACACAATTACCAAGGTTTGACTATAACATTATACTGAAACAGGTATTCATTTGTGGTAAAGATTCAATTAGTCATGACAACTGCATTGGTAAGGGGAAAAGGCTCCATCGAAAGTACAAAAGACAAAAAGACAACTTTATCCATCAAACACGTTTTAATTTAGCGCTAGACAATCCATTTAAGATTTTTTTTCTTGCTATAAGCCGTACACTATTAACGGGAAATTTGCTGTACGACGTACACCATCTCCCTATAGGCCGTACACCGGGAGAAGAAACAACATGTGAATTTATCGGTATATTCACTTCATACAAAAGGCAGGAGTGTTTCTAGTGATTTTCTGTGTTATGTTAGGCAATTTATCATGGGTTTTAGTATGATAAACTCTAAAAATTCAGTCAAAACAGTATTTTCGCGATGGACAAACGGAAATCATCGGTGATTAGGGGGGTATTTTTTTTAAGTGTAGCCGCTTATGGATGCTAACCAATCATTTGATACGGGTTGATAGCTACATGATTATATCAGTAACGCCTGTCTTGTATGCTTACAGGAAAGTTTTACGTGATTTAACAAAAAAAAGAGAGAAAAAAGCTCACCTTGTACAACACCCCGTGACATTTCCCTCGACTCACTAATCGCTATATCCGGAGTACGTTGATACACGGTGACTACCGTAAAAGAAAGATTTTTGGGTTTCAACTTGGCCCTAACCGGAATGAACCTGAATATAGCCAAATGACCATGTGCGTGAGATTTCCAACGCTTTAAAATATGTGCTAAGCAAAAATTCTGACCAGCCTGTGCATCCGCAAAGTCTGATTCGAGTCATCACCATGCGTTTAGTAGATAGATAAGGTCTCAAAGTACGTGTAGACCACCAGGTAAATTTATTTTTACAGTATGTAGCGGTCAGCGCTACTCAATGTTTGCACCTCACGAACATTTCAAATTGTTGGAAATGCCACCCACAGACTCAAATGATATACTCCTTGAAACGTTTATTGTGTCAAACCGCAAGGGCTAGTAGAGGTTAAGGATTTGATATTTTTCATGGGACATCGTCCGATAACCCCATTTTCATTCCGAAACAATGGACCTAACCAAAAGGAGGAATGTGCTTATTTAATGATTTTCAACGAAAGGAATATTCCAGCGACCATGCTTTGGCACCAGCTAAACCATAATCTGAAATTCCAATTATTTTAGAAATGAAAGAGAACTCATTATTTGGACTTCATCAGGTAGTAATATTTCATAAATACCGACACCATTACTACTCATATCTTATTCTGTCTTATTTTCTGAGAAAAGCTAGTAGCGTATCAATCATCAGCCATGACGTGAAAAGAATTTCAATTATTCATGATAACATGAGGGGATTCTGAGAAAGGAAACGAAAACCTGCCTTTCTTCTTTGTTCGTTACTACACGTTTTGTAGGAATTTCTTTCTCAACAGTGGGTTTAAAACTTAAAATACCCCGAAAGAGCATCATTCGGTTACCATAGAGACGGTTCCCTAACAGGCATGTTGCATATTTTGTAATTGTCTCAGAACTTTTTAATATTTTAATACCACCCCCGTATTTTCCATTCATAGTGGTAAAAAAGACGGTTAATAGGAATGCATTGTAAAGATTGTGTATAGAAAAAGACAGTCAAAACGCTTTTCGACCTACTCTGAAATATAAAGAAGAAAAAAAGTCTCTGAGATGTAACAGGTTCTACGTATACATGTATGTAAAAATGGCTTCGAGTTTACATTGGGAAGAAAAGTAACTGAATATTTAATGACGAGAATTGAACATGACTTAGGTTAAACTGCACCGAGATTTTAAACTTGTTATTGAATGCAGCTGTAGTTATGTTACAGTTAGCGACATCGTGAAATCGACGAGACGAGCGATTTGGGAAGGATTATAGAATTATATTGAATGAGTGAGAGGATTGAGATTTGAATGATTTTCAAGGGAGTTAAAACAAAATCGATAAGCCGTCCAATTACCTCCCTTTAATAAAACTACGTTATTTTTTGTATGTCTTCGCGTAAAAATTAGACGCTTAATTATCAACACAACCAATAAAATCTTGCAATTATTTGATCGATTTGATTGAAATATTGATAATTTTGAACGAGTTCGAAGCTTTTTGGTATAATTTCGGAGAGTGTTTGAGTGATCAAAGTGAATGTTTGGAATGAATAATTAGAGCGCCGAGGAAGAGCTTTTGAATGGTTTATAACTAGATTAGTGTCAATTTCACGATGTTGATGTTGGTGTATTCCTATGTCGAACAATATTTTCATCTCTTTTTATATACCGGTATTGCATGTCTTTTGGGGCGGTTTTTTTTTCTGACAGAATCATTCGCCTACATAGATAAGACGTCTGTAATATCTGCAGGACAATATGATTGATTTACCGGCCAAATAATCCGACATTCCATTAGTCGTTGATTTCAATTTACGTAAACCCATACTTTATTCCATTATCCTGCGAGGAACGTAGCCTTCTTATATAAAGTGTACTCATCAGAGAGAGGGCTGCGCTTTCGCAGCTAGGACTAAATCTAAATGGGTTTCCCCAACAGTATTTCGTCTATTTTTAGTAACGTCTCCAATATATACATATACTCGTCTAGCGAAAAGGAACCATCTGGATTATGTGTAAGGTGTTTTCTCTTATCAGACTGTGCGAACAAATAAGGCTGACTAGCGGGCCGAAACCTTTGTCACCTTGCCGATTTTCTGAATCTAGAATGATCCATTTGCCTAAAATTAAAATCATTTATTTAAGTTCGATAAGGACGAAAGCTGAGAGAGAAAGAGAGAGAGAGAGAGAGAGAGAGAGAGAGAAAGAGAGAGAGAGAAAGAGAGAGAGAGAGAGAGAGAGAGAGAGAGAGAGAGAGAGAGAGAGAGAGGGAGAGAGAGAGAGAGAGAGAGAGAGAGAGAGAGAGAGAGAGACAGAGAGAGAGACAGAGAGACAGAGACAGAGACAGAGACAGAGAGACAGAGAGAGGGAGAGAGGGAGAGAGAGAGAGAGAGAGAGAGAGAGATTTAAGCCCACCGCAATCCAATTCTACATCTAAGTAAGCTTGGGCTAGCTTTTAAATGTTTTGACGATAAAAACACCCCGGCGACAGTGGGACTCGAACCACGGACCTCCAGGTCACGGGTCAAGTGCCTTAACCGTTAGGCCAACGAGGCAGTAGAAGAAATTTTAAATGTGATCTTCAGTTGACCAGCATAGGAACCAGTCTCTTTTCAAAAAGTTTATTTTGATTCAAGATGAACCCCGTTTTTTTGTGACGGGTCAATTATGAGAATATAAATCATCCAAAAATACTAAAATTGTACATTGGAATGAAACCACACGACAGAAAATATGAATGATAGAGTTGAGAAGATGGTTAAAATGATTTTTGAGCATAGATTTACAAACGATAAAGCAATATGCAAGTTTTGCATGCAGACGATGCGGATATTGAATGACTTGTCCCCCCCCCCCCTCCCCCTCCGACACACACCACCTCAGCTGCACAAACACGCTGCCTCCTATATAATATACTGAACCAAAAACAATGTCGCACTTGAAAAATTTTATTTATAAAGATATCTTTTGATAAAAAAGCCTTTTTTAAAGTGTTGAATGAACAGTCATTCACCTAATTGGTGTAAAACACAAATTATAGAAATACGTAGTTGAGATTACAGCGATACGCTTGTCTATGTCGAGAGCTAGGACATAGGAACCAACAGGTATTGCGAAATCAAACGAACTGATTTGAGCCTGTGCGTGAGATTTCCATCAATTTCAAATGTACGCAAAGCAAAGACTCTGACCAGCCTGTGCATCCGCACAGTCTGACCAGATTCTTCACTATGCCCTTAAAAGAGAGGTAAGATCTCAAAGTATCTGTAGACAATCAGCCTACTTTATATTTACAGTTTGTGGCTGTCTGGGCCTATCAAAGTTTACACATCACGAACATTTCAAATTGTTGGAAATGTCACGCACAGGATCTTTTTAAGCAGTGGTCGGCGACGCTGTCTCTGAACGGATGCGCGTGTGCAAAGACAGTATTTTGAGAAGGTTTTTGCGCTTTGTCGGAAACTTACATGTATTCCAAAGTAATTGAAGACCAACCAAATTTTCTTGGAAATTCGTGTGTTCCATTTCTTAGTTTTCAATACGAGCTGTTTAAGCCACGTCAAGACTCCATGGCTAAAGGTGAATATGTGCCCTACGTTCAGGATAGCAAAACGGTGCAAACTCTTTGCAAGAGCATTGCAAAGCGGGGAAAATTGGAAATCAGTCTGACCCGTTTTGTCATCCTGAACGCAGGGCTGATTTTGACAAAAAAAAAAAAAAAAAAAAAAAAAGAAAAAATGAACATGATTCATTTCAGCGCTATAATTCTTTAAAAGCATTTTATCTCTGATTTGGAAGTGAATCTTAAAGTTTTTTTTTTTTATAGAAATCAACATCGATTATCATTTCTTCACCAGTACATACTAACAGAAATAAAGAACATATGAGCAGAAATTCACTGAAAAATTTTACAGCACCCATGCTGAGAGTACTATTGTATTAGAGTACTAATTCTATTCACATCTCAAATAAAGAGCCAAGCAAAAGTTTGAACAAATGGGGTATTTTTTTCTTCAATTACAAATCCGGCTGAATTTATTGTCTCCAAAGAACACCAAGTGTCTCTTAATTTTCATTATTTCCTGCAAGTGTTAATATTGTGACGTTTCTTTTGTGGTTCAGTACACGTAAGCATTGGTAAATGCAACTTTGTGTTTCCAACAGGACAGAATACAGCTTTGTAATAATGTGTTTTCCATTGTTGAAGAAAATTATCTTCATTTAATCAATATATGATACAGATTTAATTACACCGTGCCATGCAATTTTCCTATCGTCTCCCTTTAAGCTGATATACAGAACCTTTATGCTTGGCAGATTTAAAATACGCCATAGTAGAAAATGCAAGAATACTTAAAGATTTTCCTTTTTTCCCCAATATCATCCTCTGCATACCCTTGCCAGAATGTCCAATTCAGACAGCAGTGTCAATTAGTATCGAAGTTTTCATTAATAAGACGCGACATGACGCGAAAGATGAACCTTCTTGCGTTCAAATGAGAACAATGACAAGGTGTTTAAGAGTCGATTCTCCGCTTTGCACGTTCTTTGACGTGCAAAGCGGGGAACCATTTACATTTTAACATCCTGAACACAGATCCCACGATTCCAAGCAAAGAGCACGAATTTATATTTGTAAAAATCTTTGCAAAGCGGGTACCCATTTAAAACGTTATAGTACATTTTAGCACAGGATACGAAAATCCAAGCACGATTGCATATTTGTAAAAATCGTTACATAACTAATGTCAGCGGTATCTGCCTCCGATTTTGCTAATTTCCCGCTGCAATTAAGCAAATGTGATTCCTAATAAAGCTTCAATTATACAATTTGTTTCCATGGTAACCAATGTAAATCACTTATCACGTGCCTTTTATTTCGCCGATATACAATTCTATCGTCGCATAAAAGCTGCGTTGACAAAGCACCACATTAGGAGAGTAAATTACTTTAAGCTTTGTTGCGTTTCTTTTCCTAGAAATGCTGTTCCCCCCCCCCCCCCTTCCTAAGAAATAATTGTATATCAAGAAGACTTTCACTTCAGACACAAAAACCGCTACCAATAGGAAAAAATATTTTTTTCAAAACAAATCAGATTTAACTTTGCCTTCTAAAGACAGGAAAGCTGCAGTAACGAATTTTTTGCCATAATCGACGGTATATAACGCCTTTTTTTTTCAAATTGTGCAATTTTTAAAAAAGAAATCATATCATTTATAATACGACCTACGTCGCGGGAGTGAAATAACACCGTTGAATATTTTTGATATTACACGGGTGTTATTACACTAGTGAAATAACTATGCAAATGAGCTCAGAGCGAATAGCAACGTTTCTTTGTAACCGCGAAAATGACGTCATAAAGTAGGCCTATATATTGTGACGTCAGTTTTAAACGGCGTTATAAGTTTCGCGAAAAATTGAAATGTTGAATTTGAAGAATTTTGACGTTTTTTTCGCAAAAATTCGGGTCATATCATAAATAGAATATAAAATTTGTGTTCATAAAATACAGAATTTATTAAACTCGTCATCTAAAACAGATAAAAACTCGGCACAGCCTCGTTTTTATCTGTTTATAGATGACTCGTTTAATAAATTCGGTATTCCATGACCACTCATTCAATATCCTCTATTTACACCTTTAAATCTCTCCACTTTTTTATCAGAGGATCGAATATATATCAACGCAAAGATTATTTTACTTTTCAAAGCGCAAACGGCATTTGATCGAGTTAATTTTGCTTTCATATCTTTTATCACCCCTACTTAGTTTTTCATAAATACAATGTACTGATAACTCCAGTTCCATACCCGAAATAGAATCTTTCATTATGCAATAAACAACATCAAGAAATTGACACGTTGAATGATTTTGGAATGATTTTTTATCTCATCATTTTAGTAAGTTTGAAGCGTTTTTGAATGGTTTGAGTGGGTGTTTGGAATGAATGGAGTGCTGTGTGAGCGATTAAGGATGGTTTTGATCAGAATGATTGTCAATTTCACGATGTTACTAACTTAAGTTAAATCCATCGATATTGGTGCATTCTCAATTCTGATCGGCTAATATTAGTGTTAATGTACCAATGAATACTATTTTGATATCACAGAGCCCTCTTTTGTTGACTTCAGCATATAGTAGGCAAAGAAGAAATTTACCTTAATGTGGATAAATCAGTACCTTTATTTTCCATGATATTAGATTATAAGATAAATGAAACTAAATATTTATTCACACTCATGTGTGAATCCACTTTGTGTATTCCTACAATGTGATTAGGTTTTTAGCATCATAACCCAATGAAATCAGAACATACTCTTTTTTGAACATCTCCTAATATTTAACTAATTGTCGTTTGGCGACCACAATATGGTATAAGATAAGATAAGATAAGAAATTGTTTTATTATAGTGACATGTGGGAATTAAACATACAAATACAAAAGTATACAAATTCTTAAATAGCACACCCGGCCCTTTGGGCCTATAAGTCACCTATTTATAACAATAGTCTGTTTGTACGATAGTAGTAAGTCACGAATAATATTATCATTCTTCACCTGGGCGAAAGTTTTCTCATTCTATATCAATTTACATAAAATGACCCGCGAAGATCAGCGTGCACAATTGTGCGTACCGATCCTTGCTAACCGTGAGTCCATGAAAGTAGGTGTAATTCAAGTTAAGTGTTTATACAATATTAAATCTCGATCGAATTGTACTTAAAATGTTTTATTTTGGTATAGTTGGAGCAGAAGTACATATTGAACGATTTTCTTGAAAGAATAATATATAAAAGGGGGGTAATTTATTAAAATACATTAATAGTAGATTGAAAATAACGTCTACAATTAAAATGTAAATGCAGCAGTTTATTACAAAACAGAATAGGTCACCGACAACTCTATTCGTGTTATACTTATTCGTGAATTTTATTTCAATTTCTTATATCAAAACCTACTCTTCTTTTATGCAGGGGAAAACTTAACTCAATTTCTCAGTCTGGTAGAGTCTCAATTTTCATCTTATATAAGCTTGAGTTTTGTTTCCATGGAAACGTAGCTTTGAATAAATCCTTTAAATGTTTGATGAATTAGCTTTCGTCTGTAAAACTAATGTAAATATCGCCGTGCGCCAGGAATTGCAATTTTACGCTTTCATAAACGAGGAAATAAATGGTCCTAGTGCAGATTGGCTGCATATAAAACCATCTAAAGGAAAAGGTAAGAAAGGTATTGAAAATATTAGTCATACCAGTTTTTCGTATTATTACCAGGGCATCAACAGCCCTGCGTTCAGTACGACAAAACGGTGCAAACAGTTTTCCAATTTATAGCCCGCTTAGCACGTGCACTTGCGTGCAAAGCGGGGTATAATTGGAAAAATGTTTGCGCCGTTTTGTCATACTGAACGCAGGGCTGTATTAGGCCGGGTCAATCGGGAACCTTCGGCCATTTTACGGAATATACTTCGGGGATAATACGGGCGCAGAAATTAAAGCGCGTCATATCGCAGTTGGGTTTATATGACCTCACAAACATTACTGGTGACGTTGCGAAAAAAATCAACGCAATGTTATAATTCGGCATATTATAATTTGAAAACAAAACGCAGTGTTTACCGCGTTTTGTTTTCAAATTATAACCTGCCCAAAAGATCTACACAGACGATTGGAATGCATTAAAGGAATTTGTTATTTTTCAGGCGTATTGACCAAAGTACCGCCAGATGCCGAATTATCTATATAATAACCCAAAATTACTACACTTTCTCGGTGGTCTAGTGGTAAAACACAAGACTGCCAATCCTAAGGTGGTTCGAATCCCGAACGCGGCAGGAATTTTCAAGGATACTTGCTATCCTCCGCCCAACTAGAAGTGAACTGGTAAGAAACCAAGAGGTAGCTTCGAGTGTATCGGTTTACACTGGGCATGTTAAAGAACCAAGGAGGTATTTTCGTAGAAGAGCTAGGGGCGTATGAACCCGGTTCTCCTTGTATCGGCTTCTTTCTCTCTCATGGTCCATACCATATATGCATAGAGCACGGAGGGACCTAAATCCTACAAATACACACACACACTTACGTCCGAGGCACTTTCCAGTTAACGGAAAAGTTCGAGCGACATCCCGAATGAAGCCGGGTTCTGTTCTGAAGCCACTGGCGCGACAGGGAATCGCATCCAATACCAACGATATCTCTCGGGATTCGAGTCCTTCGTCCTAACAACTGAACGGCACATGGCTTGTTTAGGAATGTGGACTATTTAGGAAATGTGCAAATCCGAGTCTTTAACCTTGCCATTGCAAATGATCTATAACACTGTTAGAAACACCGAGAAATTGACAAATTTCCTGATTTTGGAGTGATATTGATGGAGTGTGTGGAGCGAGATTTGAATGAAATTTAAGAAATAATAAAAAATGAAATATCGCTTATTTTGTCCAAATTAGACGAAACTATCAAAATTTTACAACCTCTCTTTTGAAAAAAATCTACTTTCTTTTCTATAAAAAGATTTTTGTCTTCACAGATGCTTCCAAATCAACACCACCTAATTAAAAAAATAAGGAATGATTTGTTCGATTTAAATGAAGTTGGGAAGGAATTAAATGATTCTTGGCACGGGCGTAACTCCCGTTACGAAATTTACGCAAGTGCGTAAAAGAAATAATCATCTGTTGAAAATATCGTTGATGAATGATCGTAACATTGAAACTACAGCTTGCTCAAGCTGTAGTTATGATGTTTTGATTATTCACGAAAACTCAAAACATAAAACGGGAGCGGATGGAGGGCATTCATCTTTTATCACAGTCCTCATATCGCCTTCATCCTGTATAATCTTAAGTTTTCGCTTACTGAGTGCGTATAAATTTCTAGACACGCCTATCATGCCTATGTTTAGCACTTTTGAACTATTTCTAAGCGTTTATAAATTGTTTGAGCGAGTGCTTCACCTCGAACGAAGCAAATGTAGCTGTTATGAAATAATAACCGATTTTTTCTGTATTTTCTGACGATGTAATATTTCTCTAGTATTTCTGTTAGGACATCGATCGAGGAGGGAATCTGTTAACGACTTTAGCATTCAAGTTTTTTTCACCAGTCTTTCATCATGTGCAAAAGTGGCTCTCTTTAATAACTAGTTTAAGGCAATGGACCCGTAATAGTTTCTCAACGTTTCGGAAGTCAGTGAGTTTTACATTGTAAACGAGGTTTCCTGATGATTTCATTAGGGAACCTGGGATCACATTGTGAAAGGTCACCAATCCCGCCGAAATATTGCGGAACTATAATGGATCAACTACCCTAATTAGACGAGTTTATGATGCTACAACAAAAAGAAGTTTAATCATTTCACACCAGTCAGTTTATCTGAACAGTCTGATCATAGTCTTCACCGTGTATTCTGTAGATAAAAATTTCTATGATAAATATAATCATATTAGATTAACAGCGTTTCAATAAAAGAAATATATCGCTTGCTAATGTTTGCGTAAAGAGAGTTTAGTAAAAAAGTAACGTTAAATTTACGCCGACGTCAAAACTATTTGTAACGCAAAGGGTCACCAGTATCTTGCGTAACGTCAATCTAGTTACAGAAACGTGCGGTATACAGATAGGAAAACGTGTATATTTATCAAAAAGAATTTTGTTCATACGAGAGTTTTCTGGTGAATGAATGAGTGAGTGAATGGGTGAATGAATGAATGAATGAATGAAAGGATTGATGAAAGGATGGACGAATAGAAGGAGAGGGAAAGCGAACAAGAGTGGGATGGATATATTGATGGATCAGCTTTATTCTTCAAAAAAGTTCTTATAAAATAAGACGAATACTTCGATGGGAGTTGACTGTTTTGTGAACAGTGATTGTATTTTAAGAAATTCATCCATATTGCCATGACTTACTTGATGGTGTTTCTTCATAACGACGTCAACGTCTTATTACGCCAAATCTGCCTTTCTCACACAACACGAACACTTTCAGATTCCCAAGACAGTGCTGACAATTCTTCATTATGTTGTTGATGAAATGCCACTACTAAATCGCTTTTGGAATTAAACGTCTTTGCACAGATTTGAAATGAAATATGGTTAAATCTAACGAAGATAAGATAAGCCTGACACGTAAAAACAACGTTTGTTCAGCAAGGCGAATACCGAAACGACGTTTGAGTTATATCATTGTTACCGTAAACCTCAAAGACATTCTTAGTGTCTTGATGGCGTAAAATATACGGATTAAAAAGTGTAAGGCAAGATTCAAGAGGTCCAACCTACGTCACTTCAACGTAACGGTTTAATCGACGTCATCATTTCAAATCTATGAGCAGGAAACGCTTATCCTGTTTCTATTTATAGAAAAGAACCCTAGGCTTCGCCTTCTGTGACTTATCTTAAATATATTAAGATATTTTTGTCTTAATTAAGATATGTATTCAATTTCGAAAAACTTTTTTGAAGAGTATATCTAAACCTACAAGACCTAAATAATAACCTATGGCATAAATCAGATTAATCACCAATCGCACGGTATTAACGTCAACTCTTAAATTGTAACTTTTTTTTTTTTTATTGTTTTCGAATTTGAATTTCAAGCTGTTTTATCCCCGTTGACAACGTATTATATTGGAAAAGAGAAACTTATGGCCATCTCTACCATTACAATGCAAAAAATAACTGAGCATGTGCGTGACATTTACAACAATTTGATATAAGCGAAAAGGACAAGCATTAACCAGTCTAGACTACTACATATTTTGATAAGAAGACTACCTGACCGTCTAAAAACGCTTTGAGACCTGTTCTGTCTACAAATGCGCGCCAAGTAAAGACTCTGGTCAGACTGTGCAAAGACTCTGGTCAGACTGTGCAAATGCACAGTCTGACCAGAGTATTTACTTGGCGCGCATTTGATATTGTTGGAAATGTCACACACAGGCTCAATTATTAATATTATTTCATTACTGGATTAAATGGTTGCATCCCTGGGCATTTCTAATATTCGACCCCGAATTACTATACGAAATTTACGTTAAAATCTTTATGAGCGACAAAAATGTATTACTGCAACTTAAATCAAACTTAATTTACGAAAATTTAAATGTAGGGGACCCGTTATAGTTTCGCAACATTTCGGAACACATGGTCTTTCACAATGTTAACCGAGGGTTGCTGGTGAAATCATTAGGAAGTCTCGATTAGCACTGTTTAAGTTGATAACTTCTAAAACGTTGCGGAACTATTACGGGTCCACTACCTTATTAACCCAAGCAAGCAACATTATATATTTAACCCCTGTCGATGTTAATCCAAATTTTCTTTCAAACAAATTGCAATTTTTTTACATTTCAACCAGTTCTGCAAACTTTTACCCCGCAATAATTTAGTAAAAAGTGGACAGTGTTGGCTAAGATCAGACTGCATATGTGTGCAGGCTGATCATAGTGTACTCTGTATGCAAAGGCTTTGTGTAGAACTGGCATATGTGACGAATAGTATGAACGCAGCCAGCCCATCAAACAAATAAAATATTTGGTCGAGCATCTAACAAGAATTTTCTTTCTTTCTTTTTTCAGTAAATGATTTAAGTTTAGTTGAGTCCATCAATATTCGTGCGTTCTGATTGGCTGAAAAGTTGTTTTATTCCCCAATGAATTTTTTTTGAGTAAGTTGTTTTTAAGCTTCCATAAAGATAGTTCCGTAAGAAATCTGTTTTTTAGCTGACAAATCTTTACATTTTTGCTTCAAGATATTGACAAGTAAGATATGAAGATAATATTTGTTGATTTCATTGAGGTATGAAACTAACAACCTAATCACACTCATACGCTTCGCGTATTCATACAGTGTGATTGGGTTTCAGTTTCAACCTCAATGAAATCATCATATCCTTTCTTCATCTCTTAAATATGAATCAGCCCTGTGTTCAGGATGTAAAAACGTTTCGCGAGCGCTTTGAGATGATGCCCCGCTTTGCACGTGCACATACGTGCAAAGCAAGGTATCATTTCGAAAACGCTTCGCTAGCGCTTTTATCCTGAACGTAGGGCAGCTTCATTATCAAAATGTAACAGTATATCACTTACTTTGTTTCTGTTTGAGAAGGGGTTTTATCCTTACATCCAAAAACGCGAAATCACAACTAAAACATTAAGCAAGTTTCCCTTTGAACCAAACTATAGATGCATGTATGTATTGGTTGTTTACTACCGGTTGACTCATACGATACATATATCTGCATAATAATGATAATTAACGCGTAACACTCGACAAACGAGCCCGCTCTGTGCAAACTACACTTCTCTGTTAATCCTGACTTTTAACGAACAGAACAGATAATACAGTGAAAAGAGCACCGTTTTGTTTCAATACAGTAATTGCCGATTCTGTTAAAAGATTCGATACTAAAAGAGGATGTCTTGATTCAAAATAAAATGTTTGTTAAAGATTTGGATCGCGTCGCATTCACATGGCTACAAAACTAATGCGCCAGTGTGTCCCTAATAAAGCGTAACTACAGTCCATTTACGAATATTCTGTAGACAGACTGTGGCATTTATGAGTTCGCAAACCTGCAACGATATTATTCTAAATATAAAAAAACCCTTGGAATTATGAGTTATCCCACATTTTTGCGAGCAAAGTTGTATTTTAATATTTTTTTTGTTTTTACCTTATTGGTATTTTTGCGACCGAGTTGAGGGCTAATCGTTTTCTGAATCTTTAAAATTATGTATACCTGCGGTATTTAACATGTATTAAACAATTATATACATGAAAGGTATTTATGTATGTAAATACGTCAATATTTTATAACAGTTTTAAATAACCTTACTACAAAATACTTCGCGTAAAAGATAGACAGTCCCAAGACTTACCCTTTAAACACCGAAATTTCACGATCGTATGCAAGTAAAAGCTTCTTTTCTCGTAGCGATTATTCTGGGATGGAAGTTGGGGTTGGGTAATGGGTGAATTTAGTTGTAATGGTTTGTGAAAAAAGGAAGCATTTGGTTGGTTAACCATCTGTCGAGATATGACTACAACCCAGTTCAATATTTTTAATGTTCGAAAAGATTTAAAATGTTTAGGCGATTTAGTCTTCTTTGTCTAGTTCGATTGCTTGAAAAGCATAATAGAAAAAAGAATAGTTTTCCTATCGCATTTATACATGTATATTGAGCAAAAATGAAAACATGTAAAATCAAAGCACTGAAAGTACTGAATGTGAACGTCCCTGATCGCATAGTAAGGTGACAGAGATGGTTGAAAAACTACTGAATATAGGCATTAAATGAAAATATGTCCAATCAATAATACAGTTAACAACATGGTGAAATTGACAATGTGAATTATTTTGGAAGTATTTTGGAAAGAAATTGAATGAGTGCGATGAGTGAGTTTTGAGTGAAATTTAAGGAGGGTAATCGAATATCGCTTATTTTGTTAATCCTATACAAAATTAGCAATATTTATTACCTCCCTTTAATAAAATATGCATAAAAGTTCTTTGAAAAGCTTCTTGTTTCTAGAAACAATCAGACTGTAAATCCCAAGGATGTGTTGTAGCTAAAGCCGAGTCGTCTCGCTCTTACCTAGTGCGAACTGACAATAGAGTGTTACGTAGAAAAAAACGTCACTTGGTTTCATGTCCTAGCCTTGAAATTCCACAACCAGATGATGAGTTATTACTATACGAACAAGAACCACCATCTGTATCACATGACAAGACAGTCTCAGAAAATTTTGGGTCATTCCCGGACAAGGACGATAGTTCACATGTTCACTGACAAATTAAACGGTTCTAGCTATTTTTTCTCGTTTTCATTTGAAAGTCACGGTAAGTTCACAACAACGTCCAGTTGGAAATAACAGTGTTTTCTTCTCTCTGTTTTCCTACTTTATTCAAGTTATCCGGAGCTAAATGATTGCAACACAAAAACATCGCTTATAGTGCAAAAGTTCCGTCACTGTTTTTCGTTTTAAGAAGCTACACGCTGGCGTAAGCATGTGCCAAAAAACATCGAAACATCAATTTTATTTGAAACAAAACTTTCACATTACATTTAGACGGAAAAGTTAAAATATGTAAAGATTTCATTTTTTCTCAGTTTATACTTTGCAGCCATCTAACATACACTAGCTGAAATTTAGGTGACTGCTAGTTGACTTACTCAGAAGTTGCATAGAAAATAAGACAACCGCCTAGAACAATGAATGGAAACAAAATGGATGCAACGTGGATCATTAGATTACATACATACATAGGCTATCCGTGTTACTTCCCTTTTAAATACTTTTCGTATAACTGATAATTTCGTCCGCTGTACATTTGCATCCATCGCGGATAAGAGTGTTGAGGATGCCCATTGAGGATACAGCGGAAGTATGACGGGTGGTACCGGATACTTAGCGATTGTTCTTCGTAATGTCTCGAATTTATCTCGTTCATAGAGGAAAGTTTATCAGCTCCACAAGAGCGTTTGCAAAGCATATGTACGGGGTACGAAACAAATCCAAAGCGTCTTTTCAGCGGATGTAAAGAATTTCATACGTTTTACATCCTCTTAGCATACGTAAACTTGTGCAATAGGGCCGGGCATTTTTTAACTACTAATTTTTATGCAGTTCTTCGTAGTTGTTCTTATTCGCACGTACTTCTGTCTACGAAAACTTCTCGAAAGTGCCTTAGTTCAACGTTCTTTGACTTACTTCAAAATAGTCTATCGTATGAGTGGCGCAGTTACCTACGGTAAAAAGGAAGTGCGACCGACTACGACAATTGCTGTAAATGTGACCATAGAATTAAAAATAATCCTAGGATGCATTTCTCTATTCTACGTTTTTGGCCAAAAAGTATTGTTCCTGTTTTCCCCAAATAAAGAGGCAGCATGTTAACTTACATACCAGTCACATAGGTTGTGTATGTCTTAGGTTTAAAGAATTCAAATTTCAGATTGAATATAAAAGCTACTAAAGCTACTAAAATGATAGAATCGTCCGCACACAGCATGAGTTAACTTTTAATGGTTCTTGCCATGTCATTGATCTTAAGATCTTTACTAAAAATACAAGTTGTCCGAGGATTGGTCCTTGGGGTACGCTACAGGTGACATGTTGGTGGTTGAAAAAATACCAGCCTTGCGTTCAGGGAAGCAAAGCGCTAGCAAACGTTAGCGAGCGCTTTCTTGCTCTCCGATCCTGAACGGTGTGCTTGTTTGGGGCGCTGGAAGTAATGAATGTTCCACAATATATAATCATATTATAAGGGACATCCTGAGGAAGTTTAAGTACAATCCATCTGTGAATGTAGAAGGGTTTAAGTAAACATGTAATTTTACATAAATGCCACTTTTCAAGGAAGTAGAATAATATCACCAAACAGCTACAGCATTTACATGGTCATGAAATAAGAAGCCCGAGGGTCATGATATGAACAAACCTGGCAGAGGACCATTAGATGATACTACATGCAAAATATGAAGTCTATCTGCCTTCTACTAACAGTTTCAGAAGATTTTTGAAATCTTTCACTTTTTGTTTCTTTGTAAAATGGGATTTGCCCAGGCGGAGCCCAAATAGGCCCAAGGATCATGATGTCAACAAACTTGGTAGAAATCCTGATGCGTACAACAACAAATATGAAAGTTGTCTGCCTTCTGATTTCATTGAAGAGTATCTTAAAAGATTTTCCTTTTCCCCCTTTATGTTGCCGTGGCAACCAGAGTTAATGGTTGATTTTAATCTTTTTGAGCAATTATGGTAAAGCTTGACCCAAGGAACGTTCCTGTCAAGTTTCATCAAGATTGACCCACCGGTTTATGAAGGAAGACGTTTAAAGAAATTGTGCACGACGGACGACGGACATTGGACCATCACAATAGTCAACTTGAGCATTTCGTGCTCAGGTTAGCTAAACCTTTACGTGAACAAGCTTAAGCTGAGTTATTACAATTTATCTTATAACTATACCAATATCTGTATGATAACCTCCCGTATGATATTTTTCATGATATCACATAGTTATCTTTAGAACAAAGATATAATGCGGTTATCATTAGAAACTTGCATTTCAGTAAGAAATATTGTCGAAAATAAGACAAATAGAGGTTATAAGATAAATATAATACATTCTAATTGTATTGTATGAAAAAATATCTAACTCGGTTGTGAGAATTGATAATTGTCTCGGCAGAGCCTCGACAATTAATCAATTCTCCCAACCTCATTAGATATCTTTTTCATATAATACACTTAGTACGTATAATATATATATTTAACATCTTGAACCAGAATTTTTCGACTTAATCTCGGAGTATATCGTAAGAAACAAACGTGTGAAGTTAGATTGTATTCTGGCCAGTAGTTTCAGAGAAGAATTTTTATATTTCACTCTGTTCAACCATTGTCGACTCGTCTGTCTCTAGCACCCATGACTCTTCCCCGATCAAGATTCGGCGAGGACACGAGAAAAGCTATTATGAGCGCACGTCAGATAAGTTGAATTAGGACCAGTAATTTCAGAGACTCCTTATACATATATTATACTTTATATAACCATTTTGGTAACTGGAAGGGCCGTAACACTCATGTTTTTTAGCTCACCTGAGCACGAAGTGCTCAAGGTGAGCTTTTGTGGTCGCATGATGTCCGTCGTCCATCGTCCGTCGTCCGTCGTCCGTCGTCAGTCGTCCGTCGTGCGGCGTCAACATTTACCTTGTAGACACTCTAGAGGCCATGTTTTTTGCTCAATCATCCTGAAAATTGGTCAGAATGATTATCTTGATAAAATCTCGGTCAAGTTCGAAATTGGGTCAAGTGGGGTCAAAAATGAGGTCACAGGGTCAAATCTAAGGAAAACCTTGTAGACACTCTAGAGGCCATGTTTTTTGCTCAATCATCCTGAAAATTGGTCAGAATGATTATCTTGATAAAATCTCGGTCAAGTTCGAAATTGGGTCAAGTGGGGTCAAAAATGAGGTCACGGGGTCAAATCTTAGAAATACCTTGTAGACACTCTAGAAGCCATATATTTTGCTCAATCAACCTGCAATTTGGTCTGAATGATTGTCTTGATAAAATCTCGGTCAAGTTCGAAATTGGGTCAAGTGGGGTCAAAAATGAGGTCACGGGGTCAAATCTTCGAAAAACCTTGTAGACACTCTAGAAGCCACATTTTTTGCCCAATCAACTTGGAATTTGGTCAGAATGATTGTCTTGATAAAATCTCGGTCAAGTTCGAAATTGGGTCAAGTGGGGTCAAAAATGAGGTCACGGGGTCAAATATTAGAAAAACGTTGTAGACACTCTAGAAGCCACATTTTTTGCCCAATCAACCTGAAATGTGGTCAGAATGATTGTCTTGATAAAATCTTGGACCAGTTTGAAATTGGGTCAAGTGGGGTCAAAAATGAGGTCACGGGGTCAACTATTAGAAAAACCTTGTAGACACTCTAGAAGCCATATAATTTGCCCAATCAACCTGAAATTTGGTCTGAATGATTGTCTTTATGAAATCTTGGACAAGTTCGAAATTGGGTCAAGTCGAGTCAAAAACTAGGTCACAGGGTCAAATCTTAGAAAAACCTTGTAGACAATCTAGAAGCCATATTTTTTGCACAATCAACCTGAAATTTGGTCAGAATGATTGTCTTTATGAAATCTCGGACAATTTCGAAATTGGGTCAAGTGGGGTCAAAAATGAGGTCACAGGGTCAAATCTTAGAAAAACCTAGTAGACACTCTAGAAGCCACATTTTTTGCCTAATCAACCTGAAATTTGGTCAGAATGATTGTCTTGATGAAATCTCGGACCAGTTCGAAATTGGGTCAAGTGGGGTTAAAAATGAGGTCACGGGGTCAAATCTAAGAAAAATCTTGTAGACACTCTAGAAGCCATATAATTTGCCCAATCAACCTGAAATGTGGTCAGAATGATTGTCTTGATGAAATTTCAGACAAGTTTGAAATTGGGTCAAGTGGGGTCAAAAATGAGGTCACGGGGTCAAATATTAGAAAAACGTTGTAGACACTCTAGAAGCCTTTTTTTTTGCCAAATCAACCTGAAATTTGGTCAAAATGATTTTCTTCGTGAAATCTTAGACCACTTCGAAATTGGGTCAAATGGGGTCAAAAATGAGGTCACTGGGTCAAATCTTCGAAAAAACTTGTAGACACTCTAGAAGCCACATTTTTTGCCCAATCAACCTGAAATTTTGACAGAATGATTGTCTGGATGAATTTCGGACAAGTTCGAAATTGGGTCAAGTGGGGTCAAAAATGAGGTCACAGGGTCAAATCTTGGAAAAACCTTATAGACACTCTAGAAGCCATATATTTTGCCCAATCAACCTGAAATGTGGTCAGAATGATTGTCTTTATGAAATCTCGGACAAGTTTGAAATTGGGTCAAGACGGGTCAAAAACTAGGTCATTGGATCAAATCTTAGAAAAGCCTTGTAAGCAGTGTAGAGGCATCATATTTTGCCCAATCGACCCGAAATTTAGTCAGAATTCTCCATCCTATCTACGTTAATTAATTTTTGACAGTTCATTCAGGTGAGCGATTTAGGGCCACTATGGCCCTCTTGTTACTAGATAAGAATTTCACGAGCATGACACATGATCATTCCTGTTAAATTTGGTTGAATTTCTTATTTCAGAAAAGATTCCCAAATAGAAGTTAACGGGCGCAATCGCGGCGGGTTACAATTTGTAAATGTTCCCAAATATTTTTGCGTCCTGAACGCACGGATGAATTTAAAAGTCATAAACAATCAAATAATGTAAAAATGATGGCACTTGACCTAACTTAAATGGTTTAAATACTTGTTGTGCGGATTGCAAATAAAAAAGGGGTGTAGACATAATTGTTAATACACAAAACTATGTCACGTGGTCAATAATGGCAGACATTCCACAAAGCCAATGTGTTTCCTCTACGTAAATGATATTTCTGGTAAAAGGGGGGAAAGCAAGAACAGCAAAAAGAAATCGAGTTGTTATTAAATTTTTTGAAGCTCATTGTAATTAGGTTCATAGTATTCCTATCTTTTATTTAATCATTTTTTTCCCAAGACCGGCACATAAAAAACTAAAGCTTTGACACTCTACCGCGGCAAAACCGTTAAGATGTTGAAACGATTGTCTGTTGGGCTGAACCTTTTAATACTGTTTGTTTATGTTTCGTAAATGTATTATCCATGATAAATGCTCTGACAGGACGGAGCCTAAGTAACGGGTCGTTGCACTAAAGGTTAAGGTAAATCAGCTTTTATTTAAAATCATGACTTAATTCTACAGAGAGTCGATTAGCTTAGAGACTGTTAAAGGTGGCGATAATTAAATTCTTTCCAAACAAACAAACAGATCAGACAGATACGTTGATTTTGATAATTCGGTATCTAGCTGGTTTAATACAGCTGAATGACCGACTTCCGAATAAATAGTGTTAATCAACACATATAAATTAATCTTTCTTAAAATTACTCTCCCGTCTATAAGTTAAACCAAGTGTTATATTACGGCTATATATCTCTACAAATTGCCAAACTTGATTATCGTAAAATTTCAATGAGTTATTAAAATAATTGTAATTATAATCATCATCACCTATCCAGTCATGGATTTAAGTGTCTAGAATGGTCCCTTCAGAGGACCGAGATAAAATCAGTTCTCCTAATCACCATGACGGTCAATCTTGCATTCTTGGAGTGTTTAACAGCATGATAGCAATAAATCATTCCGGCCACTATAGATCAGTAATCCTGATAATGTGTGTTCTTATCAGTGTTACAAATCAACTTTTATTCTACTGAATTTATATTTGCCATCAACAGAGCTTAACATATGGTTTGAGTACATGCATTGGATTAAATCTTAAACTATTTTAATCATGCTGCAATTAATTTTATACTGCGTAATAATATTCATTACAATTGAACCAAAGTAACGTTTCAAAAGAGTATTTCCAAACAAACATGGCCGTTGTTTGAAACAGAAATTAAATTTACCTGATTAAAAGTTAAATTAAGTTCACTTTTTCTTTGCATTTTCTAATATTATTGGATTTTTAGTTAGAAATGGGTTTAAAAAAACAAAAACTTAATCATTCTTACATGTAACATCGCTTTCTTTTGGAATAAAGCCATTATTTTTATTCCTAGATAAACTGAAAATTATCCTTTTCATCTAAAGATTTATAAAGTTTGAAAGTTGAGAATACTACCCATTTCTTTTGCCTTTAAGTGCCCATAAACAAAACCCCGGGCTTGATGGAACTCGAACCATTGATTTCCTTTTATTAAGTTACACATCGAATTTGGGATTTGGGCATTTAAGACTGAGATCATAATCCAGAGTAAGTAAAAACCTTACTGTATATTTCATTGGCTATTGAAAATATAGAAATATCACAGAGTATCTATAAGTCGGGGGCATATTGTTTTTGGCTTGCCTGCTTTTCTGTTAATCTTTTTGTATGTTACTCTGTTGGTCCGTTTGTCCAAGAAAAACTTTAATGTTGGTCATAACTTTTGAATAGTAAGTGATGGAGCCTCCATATATCAAGGTCAATGTCATTTTTTCAAAGTCACTATTTTTTCAACATAAAAACTTTAACGTTGGCCATTACCTTTGATTGATTAGTGATAGAGCCTTCATATTTCAAATAGTGATTGCTTTGGACAAGACCGTTCTGTTGAAACCTAGCTCAAGGTCATATGACTACGTCAAGGTCATTTTCAAGGCCGTCATTTTTAAGGCTAAATCTGTGAAAATCAAAACCTTAACATTAGCCATAACTTGATTATGATTATTGTTTTTTAGCTTGACTGGACTAAGTCCGGCGGAGATTATGTTGTGGCGGGTCGTCAGTCGTTAGTCCATGCCTCCGTGCGTCAGTGTGTAAACTTTTCATCTAAAACTTCTCCTCTGAAACTTCAGGGCTGAATGTCACCAAATTTCACAGGAATAATCCTTGGGACATGCCCTCTCATATTCCTTCAAGCAATTTTGTTCGGGTTGGTAACTTTGGCACTAAGTTAAGTCAGCAAATAGGGGCCCCAATGGTGAAATATAAAAAAAATCTGCTTCTCTGAAACTACTGGTCAGAATTCAATCAAACTTTATAGAAATGATCCCCAGGACATGCTCTTTCAGATTCCTTCCTTAAATTTGGAATGGGTTGATATTTTGGGCGCTGGCATGTCCCAAAATAGGGGACTGCAATTGGGAAATATAAAAAAATCTTCTTTTTCTGAAACTACTGGTCAGAATTCAATATTTATATGGCCGATAGGTTGTTCAAGTTGTTACTTAAATCTAAACTAGGTCATAAAAGATGGTCAATATCAGTATTAAGATATGCTATAGACAAGCAATTCTACATTCAAAATGATAGGAGATATCGGTTTCTCGAACCTCACTCATACTGGATATCCTTATATTTTTCTTCCTTATGTATCAGATAAGTTGCTTATTCATTTAACCCATTTTTATATGAAATCCCCATGTAGCGGAGTAGTCAGTGAGCAGTACATTGTGATCACAGATTTCTTGTTATATATTGGACAGCACTATCAAGACATAGGCTTTTCAAAGAGCTAAAATAGCGACCTCAGGCCCTCATGGGCTTCTGTTTATTTTACAAAGGAACGAAACTTTTAATCTTATTACACCGTATAATACACGATGAGGTTTTCAATAGTGTGATTAGGGTTTAGTTTCATATACGTTCATGAATTCTAAGAAATTCTCTTTGTCTTTTAAAAATTTGTAACAAGAGGACCATGATGGTCCTATATCGCTCACCTGAGTAAGTCAACTCATAACTTGACAACCATGTTATAAATACCAGACATTGTTGGATGTACATTTAGGATGGATTTAATAGAAACATACTTTAATTTCGTCCTACTACAATTTGATTTTCTTTTTTTATTGCAAACTAATTAATTGATGGAATTAAATTCTTTTAACATTTTTAGTACATATAAACCTTAAAAATATCCCTGCCAAATTTAAAATGTGCCCAATAGTTTAGGCGAAGTTCAATCTTCTAGGAGATTTTTGGCAATGTTTTGACATTTCCACTACCATGGAAACCAGAGATATTGATTTAATAGAATTATTTATACAATTTTGGTAGAGCTTCACTCGAAGAAGATCCCTACCAAGTTTCAGCCTAATTAGTCCAGTTGTTTAGGAGGAGAAGATTTTTTTCTAAGATTTTCAGTAATTCTCTGCCATTTTTCAGCCTTTCAGTTACCATGCAAACCAGAGTTTTAGATGAAATTAAATTCTTTTTAAAACTTTTGGAAAGCTTCACCCAAGGAACACCCCTGCCAAGTTTCAGCTTGATTGGCCTTGTAGTTTAGTTTTTTTTTTTTTTTAGATTTTCAGCAATTTTCGGCCATTTTTCAACCTTTCTGTTCCAATGGAAACCAGAATTATTTATGAAATCATTTTCTTTTAACAACTTTTGAAGAGCTTCATCCAAGGAACATCCCTACAAAGTGTCAGCTTGTTTGGCCGAGTGGTTTAGGAGGAGATAATTTTTTCTAAGATTTTCAGCAATTTTTGCCGTTTTTTTTAACCTTTCGGTTACCATGGAAACCAGAGGTTTTGATGAAATTTAATTCTTTTAAAAACTTTCGAAGAGCTTCACCCAAGGAACATCTCTGTCTGCCAAGTAGACTTGATCAGCCTTGTGGTTTAGGAGGTGAAGAATTTTTTCTCTGGTTAAAACGATTTTCGGCCTTTCTGTTACAATGGCTAACAGAGTTATTTATAGAATTAAATTCTTTTACCAACTCTTGAAGAGCTTCACCCAAGGAACACCCCTGCCAAGCTTCAGCTTGATTGGCCCAGTGGTTTAGGTGGAGAAAATATTAAAAGAAATTGTTGGCGGCTGGACGGACGACGGACGGTGAGTGATCACGATAGCTCACCTTCACACTCGGGCTCAGGTGAGCTAAAAATCATCAACCATAAAAAGTGGAGCGTACGTTATAATTTATTCCAATTCTAGAAAAAATGGAAATTGCTATCTTATTTCTAGAAAAAATTAGATGCTAAAATTGTACCTTTCCTTGTAACTATTTTCACACAATTGGGGATTTTTAGATACAGAAGGTAATAAAGTGGGAAATTATTGAGGAAAAAAGAGAACTTGCTTGTTTCAAGCATTTCAACTCTTTCTCTTACTGCACTCTGTCATATTTTGCAGGATCTTTTCAATTTTAATGACAACTGAATTTACTCTTGAATATTGTTTAATTTAGATAAATGTATAATTATTCATTTTGTATAATATGGATAAGACAGCTGAAATTACCGAGTGACGTCTTTTAATGTTCTGTTGAAAATGATATAAAACCTCACACAGAAAAATACCGTTTGTAAATGGTATACAAATCTACCACAACAAAAATTTACTAGAACTTTTCATTTGTAACAGGAAAAATAATATATCCAAAGAAATCTGCTTTTTAAACGATATTTATATCCGATATCTAAGAATATGTGTGTGTATTCTATAGTATAAAACATGTAGTTTAACTGATAAAAGTTTCCAAGTTGATTTATTATAACATGCGAAGAATATTGCTCCCTTTTAAGAAATGCACCGGAGACCGTAGATAGGTGAAATGAGCACTGGGACTAATGCCATAAATCTGACTTGTTATCCGTTAATAGCCATTACTCCCGGGGTTTGTTTTCTTTAGTCAGCTAGGGGTCGGGGCTGATTCTTAATGTCCTGTTATATCCACTGCACATCAATATCCAGGAATAACTGGTGTAAGTGTCTGGTTTGTCTCAAGATCTTATTTTGGAATTTTAATACGTTTTGTTCCTTTAAGAAACTCTGTTAAACATGAACTTACAACACATCCAGACCGCTTACATTTTGAAGAAGATTCGAATGATTTATTTAATTGATAATATGCAATTGGCAACGTTGTATAGTAAAACCCAAACTTGAATTTTGAAGTTAATTACGTATTTTTTTCTTAACAAAATCCTTTTATAAATTTCGTCTGCCTTGTAACTAAAGTTTGTACTGTAGTTATGATGTTATGATTGCTTTTGTTTTAACTATATATGGTAGCCGGTTTATGTGTAAGGGGTTTTGTTCTGCCTTGTCGTACAAGCTAGTTTTTTATAGCAACGCGGTATAGCTCTCGCTTTTGGACAAAGAGGTCCCTGGTTCGAATCCTAACGAAGTTGCATATTTATTTACCGGGGACATTACCTGTAAAAGTATTGACAGGGTATTGTTTTCTAGAACTCTGTGACAACTAAAGAGCTGTTTAGGGTTATAATTACAGCCTGTGATTTCTTTTATTGAAAAATAATGCATGTATGTCTTTAGGTCGAAAATTTATTTTTTTTTTAAAGAGAAATAGTATTCAACAAATTATAATTATCAACTTTCATTGTTTGAAAAAAAGAACTCAAGGTAGAGTGCTTCCATTCTATATGTACCGGCAAATTTTCTACCATACATGCATAGACAAGAAACAGGTGATTATTTTACTGACACCTAAAGCAATTATTTATGTTTAAATTTTACGAAACTGGCATTCTTGGGTTAGTTGCCATGGTGATCACCATCAAGCATAGGAGGTTGTAATGAGCACACACATTTCAAAGACAAAGACACATTACACGAACACTTTAGTTAAGAAATTTCTCATGTTTCAAAAATATTTCTTGACAACAAAAACATTAACTTCACATCTATTTCAAACAATAACATTTGAATTGAAATTTGAAATCCGTGTTTTGACTGAAAGAAACCTCTATAATCATACTAGTGACAAAACTGAATTTTGATATTTAAAGGATAGCAAATTTTCGTGTAATGTGATTGGCTTTCTCTATATGTATCAAGTACAAAGGATATCACTTTTTAAAGCACTAGCATTGAACAACATTGAGCTAGTGAATACAAAGTACAAGTTTATTATAAAACGAAACTTAGTCATACACTAAGGAAAACTGACAAATCGAGATTTCCCCAAAATGTCAAAGTTTAGATTTTTGTCGTTAAATAAACCGACGTGATAATGAAGGACATGTAATAAAATGTCGCTTACTTAAGTAGAGCCACCGTCGGAGCGTATCAGGCTCGAAATCATGGTGGGGATGGGGTGGGTGGGGTGTGGTGAGGATCATATTTCTTATATCCCATAGCTTCCGATATATGTATTACATCAGCGGGTTTAAAATCGTAAATCTATGTGGAATGAGTGGCTGGAGATTCGGAAAGCATATATCGGTAATTTGGTAAGAGGAATACAAGGAACTCATGGTCAGTAGCCCCAGCTTCCGAGATATGACTGGAAAATTGTTACAAAGCGATGTAAAGGCTAATTTCAATAAAAAAAATCAAATGTAAGTTAAGTTATAATTGCACACCCTGTTTACCTTTTGATTCGAAGCATCGTGAAACCATCGAAGGAAGTTCCATTCGGTCTGAGTTAAAATAGTTAGTCCGCACAGCTGGTAAGCCTGACTTGGATCGTTACTTTTCGCACTTCCAAGATAACCCCTTATTGCCAGACAGGTCACAATTCATGTAAAAAACCAGCTTCATGTACAGGATGTTAAATGCACTCACCGCGAGCAGAATCCAGGCTAGTGATCGTTCAATTTCGGACATACTGAGTTCGCTTTCAAAAATGACAGGCTGGTGGGCAACTCATAATTTGAATGCAAAAAAAAGGTTAAACGTTATAAAGTTGTAGGTTAAAAATCGTTGAGAGTTAAAGAATCCATCGTCGATATTGTTATGCTAGTAAGGAAGCCCGCCGATTATCGTGAGTACCCCAAGTAGGCAATGTCTTAAATTTTGGAAAACATACATCAACATCGCTAATTGTGTTCATCCTGAACAAAATTTGCGATATAGGAATACCTCCCATTAAATTCACTCAAAACTCGATCCACACACTCATTCAATTTCATTCCTAAATCATTCGAAAAATTTTCACCTTGTCAATTTCACGATGTTGTTAACTGTAGAAGCAGATAACCATGGGTATTCTCGCAGCAAGATTGGAGTCCTCGCTAGCGCTCTTAATTTGGATTTCAGAAAAAAAGGGGAAAATAAACATCAGAATCAAGTCTCCATATTTGAATTATATACGGGGTTAAAAGATTCATTTATTTTTTTCTTCTTTCCCGTTAACATACGGACATATTTTCATTCGCTATCTTTCCAAGACAAACGAGTAAATATTGATAGAGATTGTACATTGACTTTTCGACACAATAAAGCTTTGATTGATTGTTTGAATGGAGTTTAACGCCGCTTTCAACATTATTTCAGCTTTATCGCGGCGGCAGGAGCACCTAACAATGGATTCCTGGTATTTCTCTCACCAGTACAACCATTACATCCTTTCCTTGCCTCCAGCTACCATCTCACATAGGTCTACGATTATCAACCCATTGGTGAGAGATAAATTGTGTGAAAATAATGAGTGCCGCCGTCGGGGATCGAACCCGGGACCTCTAGAATGACCGTCCGTCGCGCTACCAACTGCGCTATGACGGCGGCTATAAAGTTTTGAACAAAGAAAGAAGGGCAAACTGGTGGTAAAGGAGAGCAAAAATGTTTGTTGTCTACTTTTTCTAATATAGCCCATTTTTTGGTACGACAAGATGAAAGGGCGGATGCATATGTCGTATGTTCCTCGTACGCTGAAAGACAAAAGACAACGCGAATCAATAAATTTTAAACGATAAATACATACACATGTACGCTTACAAATCATCTTTTCGATGCATTGTAAGGTTTCCATACGCTTTGCATTCTCAATTCATCCGTTAGTGCAGTGGCACCGGGCCTAAGACCTTTGAAGGAGAAAAGTGGTGCATAAGAACCACAACATTTTTGTTGTATAATTTTGGGATTATTGTCCTTTGTGTTATTATAATGACTCAGATTTTTTTCCGGGGCATCTCTGTATGTACATTTGCTATCAACTTCAAGCTTCAGTGGTGAAAAGATCCTTTAAAATGATATTACAATGCACAGGAACCATAACTATTCCCTGTTTGATTTTTGAAGCTATCGAAATTTCTATTATGTATTTAAAATGAAAATATTGTCATTCTAATTTTGTAAATGTGTAGATCTTTTTAGGGTATGGTGTGTTATCACAACATAAATAGACATTAATTGTTTATATACCTGTAAGGTTGTTTAGCAATGTATCAATTTCTATTTCACAGAATGATAAATGTATAGTAATATTGTAGATCATAGAATTAAAAAAAACTATAATTTGAAATAAATCGCAGAAAATATTTCACAATATTATGGTGTGATGTTGCACCATACCTTACATCTATTTTGAAAACAGACCAAACCGGTTTGACATGTATGTTGACAAAATAAATGGAAATTGATTGTTTCAAAAGAGCCTTTTGAGACAGAGTTTTATATCTAAGGTTGTAGCACTACCTGGATGGTACTTCAGACTGTACTTTGTTAAAATACGGGGCAATTTTATGCAACCGTCATGCAGTTGCTTGTTCTGTACAAAATGACCCTTTTCCACAATGTTTTGGCTATACCGCTATAGCTATGGCGGTCTTATGTTGCCTAACTTCTTGTGCTCACGAATAGCTTCATTTTGATATATAATATACCTGGACATACTGCTTTTTCTTGGCTAATGAAGTGCCCTAAATATTGGGTCCCAAACACTTTACATGAACCTTAACCAATACATTGTGCTTAGAATTGCGTATCTTTTTTAACCAACAGAGCAGAACAGAATTTTGTAAGTCGACTAGTACAAAACAGACAAGAGTCATAAAAAAGAGGGTTCCTGGCACTTTATCGGATAGTTTTGCGAGTCCTAATTACCATATGGGAGTCTCGGACTCGAAAAAACTGCTCATCTTAAAACCATGGTCATATTTAAGACATATTTCTATTTTGACAATTTCTTATACTGGTATGTGTCCCTAAAGCCTAGTTTACATTTGGATTAAGGAGCCCGTACGAGGCCCGTAACTCGCCACAATTCAAAAATCGTGCGACGCCCGTGCGGCGACATACGGTGTCCATGCGATCATCGCATGGTTTTACGGGTGTCGCAGAACCTAGCGATTTTTTTTATAAAAAATAGGAATACGAATTTTTAAAATTCAAGACCGTACGGAGATCGTAGTCCGTAGACAGGTCGTCTAGGCATCGCACGATCGCCGCACGGACATCGAAAGGCTACAGTATGATGTTTTGCCTATAAGTATAGAACGGATCATCCTAGGGTCCCCGCGCGGGTTCCGCACGATGGTTGTACGGCTGCTGCACTGTCTACAGTGTATAAAGTTGTCAAATCGCACAATTCTCGAAGCGGGGGTCGCACATTTACCTTGCGATGGCCGCAAGGGTAACTCAATGATTCTTGTGACAGCTTAATGAAACCCGTGCGGACACCGAACGATTTGTGAATCGTGGCAATATCGTAAGGCGATCGTGGCAAATGTAAACTAGGCTTAAAGCAGAGAAGAAGAAATGCTTTAGTGTTACTCAGTTATTAAATGTAGAATATGTATTTGCAAATTCCGTAAACTTGAGAAAAAATGGGGATACCAGGTTATGGTTTGATGCCCCCTTATTCGACATCCATGTTCTTGCTGACCTGCATAATATAATTAACGGATCGCCCAAGTATTGCAAATGCAGTTTATTTTGGTTATGTTATTTTAAATACTATATGAAAACCTTAGCATGATACTCAACCGGTTATTATCGGGAATCTAAAATCATATCGTCCTAGAGCGACCAAAATCTCATATAGCCCAAGTGTATTCAAGCCGTAAAAACGAGGTTTAAGTCTCTAGCCGACGATATACCAAAATTTATTGTTAAAAGAATTTAAACCATGATTTTGAACATTTCAGTGCAATAATTTAGCTAAGTTTGATCGCTATTCTCTTATATGTTTTTGTAAACACTTATTGTAATATTGTTTCGGTGGCCTAAATTGTGCAATATATATATAAAAAATCTTATTCGTAAATACCCAAGTACTCACAGAAATTAGCTGATACCCTTTTTTAACCTTTTATAGTACTAGATCTCCTTTTTGTAGAAATATGCTCAAATAATTCGGATTTGTGACATTTCCGCATTTCGGAAATAGTATACCTACCTCCATAGAAAAAAATGGTGAATGAACATATCAGCACGAAACTGTATTATAAAGTCTCGAAAACAATATTACCAATGTACGACAAAAACCTCGTAACTCACGTTCTTTCAAGCTGTAGATACGAGGTTTAAGCCTTCCGCTTACGATATACCAATTTTACTACTTTTGAGAATTGCAACATATGTGGTTTTGAAATTTCCCAGGCAATGGTTTGATTTTATCTATGACTGTTACATTGAACTTGACACTATTCAGTGAAATGTGAACGGTAGTCTAAATATGACCGAAACGGCGGCACATATCTTTTCTTACATTCATCTCCCACCTGAAGGCCAGGAAAGGAAGTAATTTTTAATGGTAGTGCTGATGGGAGAAATACCAGGAATATAATGTTGGGTGATCCAACTGTCATGTTATACATGAAAAAAATAAAAAAAAAAACAACCTTAGTTGCACCGTCTATAGAAATCATATTTTTAGGAAGCTTTTTCGACCTTTGCAGAATAAGATCAATTACGACGACAGACATTCAATGATCAAAACGGCTCGTCCCCATGAAACACCACGTGCTCAGGTGAGCTGAAAGTTAGCTGAACATTCAGGAAATAGAAAACGTTAAACATAAACAGTGTTCAGGATAGCGTGCGGCCTATCTTGAACATACCGGACGATGGCGCTTTAAAACTGATATTTTAAAATAAATAGATAAATGCTTCAATGTTTCATCATAAACCATGACAGAAAAAAAATCTGCCATATTTGTTTGCTATACTCAGCATGTCGCTCGCCAATCATCGTTTGCATTTCAATACATGAATACTGAATAGATTTAGAACATTTTTCAAAAGTAAAAAGTTTAATCTCGGTCAGTCCGATCATTTTGCACAGTCTAGTCAGGATTTGTATACATTTTTAAATAAGACCCTTCGAACGTTAAAGTTACATTTTTTGCGTAAATGATGAAATGTATAATCTTGTGTACGAAAGGAAGCGAGACATTGACTAATGTTCTGCATTATCATTTATAGAAGTTTAGGCGTGAAAGCATTCAACAACGCATCATCATATCTCTGAACCCCCACCCCACCCCAACTCATCTTTCCAAAAAGAAAGATCGTAGAGCTTCCACGGGGCGCATTTCCTTCTATTTACTTCAAATTTTGTTTTCTTTCCAAAAGACTCTATGGCCACATGTTTAATTCGAGCCGCAAACATGGTTCCAGATGTGTTATTTATGGGAATGAAATGACCATTGCATGTAATTAATTGTTGGACATATCAAATTTTGATTGCGTTGCTATGGTTACAATGGAAGATGCTTTTATTTTTCCCAACCAGTGTAACATCTTAGCTTGTTAAATAAAATACCGAACTTTTAAGAGAGTCGAGTCAGGCTAGCTCAACGGTAACGATTTTGGCTGCAAATCCTTGGCAAATTCATACGGCAAAATTAACAAAAGTCGTTGTGACACGAGTCATTATTTTCCAACCTAGCACATTTGATAAGTAGTATTCTTAAGAGGAATAAGCTGTTGATGACTCGGACGAAATATTTTGAATCTTCCGCTGGTGTGAGAAACGAAAGAAAATCATGTGATGGTCACCAGCCGCCGCAATATAACTGTGATAGTGTTAAAAATGGCATTTAATCTCATAAAAACACACAAGTCAATTTCGTAGAGGATTCGTAGAGGATTGTATTTTACTCTATTTGTATACAATAAATCTTCTGTTTTATTTTTTTTTTTATTTCTTGTTTATAAAATAAACTCTACTACAAGTATAGTTCCGCAAGTTTATGTGAGTATCGAGAAACCGTTATTGCCTATCATTTTCAATGTAAAATTGATCTTTGACGCCTCACCATAAATTGTACAACTGTATAACTACATAATCGGAAACTTTCGGAACAAAAATGTGGAGAGCGAGAGAGAGAGAGATAGCGAGAGAGAGAGAGAGGGAGGGAGGGAGGGAGAGAGAGAGAGAGAGAGAGAGAGAGAGAGAGAGAGAGAGAGAGAGAGAGAGAGAGAGAGAGAGAGGGAGAATGAGAGAAAGAGAGAGAGAGAGAGAGGGAGAGAGAGAAAGAGAGAGAGAGAGAGAGAGAGAGATGAAACGTGAGAGAACAAGAAAGAGAGAGGACATGCAGACAAACAGACAGACAGAGAGTGAGACAGACAGACAGAGAGGCGGAAAAAGCAAGAGAGACAGAAAAAGAAAAGAGACAGGAAAAGATAAATTCAGACAGATAGAGGAGAAGATTGGTTAGGATATTTTTTGTATTTTTTTTTTTAACAAAACGATAGAAGATGACAAATTTCAAAGTGAACGATCGAACCCGGATTGTTCCAGAAATCAGCATGGGAAAGAATAATGTTTAATCTTCCCTTTTACCATAACCCAATACAATATTACAATATTCCAATGCCTTACTGCTATAACATGATCTCTTTCGCAGAAATAGTGTTATTGAAAAAAAATTCTTTGCACGTTGTTAATTGAAAAAAAAAAGTTTGAAGACGGTATTTCCCGACTGCATTTCTAATCAACCTTTGATCGATCCAATCCAATCTTTTGGGCATTTTCTTATTTTCTCAATTTGTCTTATTTTTAAGGTTTAATATAAAACTTTAAAACTAAAGTTCAATACTAGACCTACGTATTGAAAAATTTGTGACGAAAGCAAGAATTTATGGGTTTTTTTTTTGTGTTTTTTTTTTTCTTTTTGATTTCTGTGTATTCCTGAAGTAACGTATAATTGTTATTTAAATAAGTTTAAGAAATAGAATCGAATATCATAAAGAAAACAAAGTAACACAACTTTTTCTACTTTAAACTGGCCATTTGTAAGCAATGATAAAGTGAAAGACCAGGCAGACATTGAAAATGTGTCCAACAATCCGACTGAATAAATTTATGGCTTCTCGGTGCCCATCAGGGTAATTAAAACCGCATACATAACAAAGACGAGACGGTCTACTGTTCTCTGACAATTTTAATGGAATATTAACGGACAATCAGAGAGATAGGGTCTTTTTGCTATTATTTCTTAAAAGGGAGTTTTGGTACAGGATATTCTTGGCATGGATTGCCATGGTTGCTTGAGTAACTCAAATTACACATTGGGCTTATCAGTAAACATACCATGAATAAATAGCAGGTCTCCTGGGGATGATTTGAGGGTCAGTTTGTTTATTTAATAGACCCTAGAAAATTCATTTACAGTTATTTTCTCCAGTAGATTTCTGACCTGGAGTCACTTAAATCCAAGACTGTATCGATGTTAATGGAATGAGACGTATTTCTTTTGCAATAAGATAACCGTTGAAAACTCAAAGAATATACTCAAGCACGAAAAAGAAGGTTAGTAAGATTATACTGATAAACCAGTCCCATCTACGCTACCTTCTGATTCAATTTCGATAGATTGAGACAGGCTCGTCAGTCAATAGTAAGATCTGACAGGTATTATAGTGTAATGACCATTTTAAATTTCTAGTCTAATTATATTCCTCTGCTTGGTTTGTAATATTAACAAAAGTACTTGATCGAATATTACTTACATTTGTATCCATAAACACCATATTGTCTTCTTTATCGTTGAATTTTTACTATGAAATTAAATTGAGATGCAATGCGAACTTAAAAATCCAGGTTAAATGTCAAATCACAATTAAAAAGTACATTAAATCTAAGTGTGTAGTCTTGTAAAGCAAACATCCCATAAACAACTAAAATGTCGGACGACGAATTTATGTGCGATGACGATGAAGAATACGATTTAGTAAGTAATTTATCATTGTCACTGGTTAGCTCCAGTGGCTGAAAGCCACTGGGGCTATTGTCATGGCGTTGTGTCCGTCGTGCGTCCGTCCGTATGTACGTGCGTCTGTGCGTCCGTTCGTAAACTTTTCTTTAAAAATCTTCTCCTCAGAAACTACTGGATGAATTTCAACAAAACTTCACAGGAATGATCCTTAGGTGACCCTCTTTCAAAGTTGTTCAAGAAATTTTGATCCAATGAAAAACATGGATTTAATGGGCGTGTCTAATTTCCAAATATGGTTAAACGTGACATTTCTCAGGTTCTAATTGATGGATACCAATTAAATTTTACATGAATAATCCTTGGGTGACCCTTTATCAGTCTACAAAAAATTATTGTGATCGGATGGAAAATATGTATGTTATGGGCAGAGGTCATTTCTCAATATGTTACCCATGATCATTAACTAACAATCCCATTCAATAATTGACATTATTTTTCAAATATTCATATCAAACCTTGTGATTAATAGTGAACTTGACAACTCGCCATGCCTTTCAACAAATTGTCAGGGACCCCTTCCACAAATAAAGGGTCAAAGTCTAATGACGCCACTTGCAATTCCACAGATCATAACTACCCAAAGCAGTCTGACTCTTCGGACAATGAGTTAAACAATCCTACCGAAAATCTGTATGGAGGGTGTAAGAAGCATCATGATGACGGAATTTGGTGTGACTTTTGTGAACACTGGTACTGTGTCTCATGTTCAAATCTCAAAAAAGCTGAATTCAAAGCACTGAAAGGCTCCCCAAATAATGTGATGTGGTTGTGCAAACATTGTTACCACTGCTTTCCTGGCATTAAAAAAATGCAAATGCAGATTGGCAAGCTTGAGAAGAAGATTGAAGAGAATTATTCTGAATTAAAAGAAAGAGTTGATAATCTCGAAAGTAATCCACCTAAGGTAGATAGCCCGTAACTTAAAGCAACTGGTTGAGGATGAAGTGCGTGAACTTCGAGATAGAGAGGCTAGAAGGCTCAATATCATTTGCTTCAACTTGGACGAAAGTAGTGAACTCGACCTAGAAGATCGCATCAAAGATGATGAACGCAACTTGAATGAACTGATATTGCATGATATGAGAATACCTGTTGAAGAAGTGAAAGTCAATAACCCTAAACGGCTTTGCAAACCCAAATTTGACCCAACTACAGGAGACCGATTAAGTCGCCCGCTGCGGTTCGAGGTCAGTAACTTTGAGCAAAAGCGCAAGGTGCTTTCAGGTAATGCTATACTTAAAAACAGTAAAGACTCTTATAAGAAAAAAATATACTGTATTCCTGATCAAACTGAAAAAGAAAGGAGAGAATCAAAAGCGCTTCATGATAAATTAATGTACAGGAGGAATGTACTGAAACAAAGCAACCTCAAAATATCTCATGGGAGAATTATCCAGGTTAATGATGTGACTTATGACTCTTTACCAAGTAAAAATAGGGAAGGAGCATGTGGTAGCAGCGACGTAACATTGACGCAACATAGTCAATTATCACCACAACAAAGTCAAAGTCTTTTGAAACAGCCAATTTTTCACGGCCCAAGTGTATAATCGGGGTAGAAGGGACTCCTCCAGTGAGAGTTATAGAGATACCAAAAGTAAATAGCCATAACATAAACAATAATCACAATGTAAATATGTTAACTACAGTTAATAAAGGTTCAATAGTTAAAAACGTTCAAACTGTAAAATCCTGTTCTGAAGTTAAACAGTTCAACTTTGTTATAAATGAAAATAGTACAGTGAATGTCACTGAAACTGTCGGCGACAACTATGTAAGCGACACTGAATTATCAAGTGATAGCTGTGAACAAGACTATATATCTGAAGAGAACTCTTTGTATGAGCAGAACGATCAAGATGGTATATAATATTTACTAATGCAGATGTTCTTATTAATAAAATGGAATAACTTTATTTTCGCGTCCAGCAATCGAACATTGATATAATTGTGATCTCGGAAATATACCCGAAAACAGAAAACTCTTTACAAATAAGTGATACCGAGTTGGGCCTGCCAGGTTATAATTTATTCAAAAGCAAAACTTTGCCAAACAGTAGAGGCGTAGCTATTTATATCAAAGAAACTATGTCAGCAAGTGAAGTAGCTTGTTTAAATTTGCATCCTTTTAAAGAGCATGTGTGGGTTGAAATATGCTTAAATAATAATGACTCACTACTGATTGGAGGTATTTATCGTAGCCCTAGCTCCGTCGATGATAATAAATATCAATTGTTAGATTTACTAAACAAGGCAAATGAATTGCATTATTCTAAGACCATTATACTTGGAGACTTTAATTTACCGGAAGTAAACTGGGATACTTGGACTACCACTAGATCAGAGAATCACATATATAAATTTATTGAATGCTTGCGTGACAACTTTTTCGACCAACTTGTTAAACACCCCACATGATGGATTACCGACCACCCAGGGAATATTCTTGATTTGTGCCTTGTTACTTCAGATGAAATAATTCAAAACTTGTGTATTACTTCTCACCTTGGGAACAGTGACCACTTATGTATAGAAATAAAACTTGATCTAAGTAACGAAGTGTTTGAGTCAGCTTTTGAGAAACGAAATTATTTCAAAGGCGATTATGTAGCAGCAAATCAAAAACAAGAAAGGTGTGGACTGGTCAGTAATATCAGAGATGAATATCAATGAATCTTGGAACTACTTTTCTACGGAGCTACAAAATGTTAATAATGATACTATTCCTCTTGTGACTAGTCAACGCAAGATTAAAAAGGCTCCCTGGATGGACGGATACTGCTCCAGGTTAATAGACGAGAAATATCGTGCTTGGAAAACTTATTCATATTCCCGCAAGAGAAATGACTATTTGAAATATTGCGCTATTAAAAACAAAGTCACTACTAGTGTCAAGTATGCTAAGAAGAAGTTTGAGAAAGGAATTGCGAAAGACTCCAAACTAATCCAAAGTGTTTTTGGAAGTTTGTTAGACAAAAGACAAAAAGTGAACATGGCATTGGAACTCTAAAAGATTCCAATGGTATCTCTATTACTGATGACAAACACAAAGCTGAGGAGTTTAACTCATTTTTTGTGTCTGTACTCAATAAAAATGAGGACGACAACTTTCCCGAATATGACTATAAATCTGATTCGTCTATCACCGATATTATTGTAACCCTGAAACGAGTAAATAAGCTGTTGAAAAGTCTTGATACTTCAAAATCTATTGGACCTGATGGTATACATCCACGATTACTGAGGGAAACAGCTGATGTTTTAGATTCCCCCATATGTATGTTGTTTAATAAGTCTCTAAGTGAAGGGCAGATTCCAGACGATTGGCGCCTTGCTAATGTATCTAGCATCTACAAGAGTGGAGAAAAAACCAAATCAAGCAATTACCGACCGATAAGCATTACATGTATTCTATGCAGACTACTCAACGAGTCATCAAAGATGAAATTATGACTTTCTGTGATCATAATTATGTATTCACTGAAGCCCAGTATGGATTTGGAAAGAACAGAAGCTGTATACTACAATTATTATCAGTATTTGATGAATGGAGTAAATTTGACGTTCAGAATATCAAATAGATGTCATATACCTTGATTTTAAAAAGGCTTTTGACTCTGTTCCATACAAACGTCTCCTGTTCAAAATACAAGCTCTAGGCATACATGGTAATGTTATTCGGTGGATAGAGAACTTTCTGACTAACAGATTACAACATGATGCTGTAAATGGGACATACTCAAACTGGACCAATGTTACGAGCGAAGTGCCGCAAGGTTCTGTCTTAGGACCGCTTCTGTTCATACTTTTTGTCAATGACCTTCCCTTGATTGTGAACTCTTTCTGCAAAATGTTTGCAGATGACTGTAATGTCTATAAAGCTATATCAAACATTCAAGACTATGAATCTGTACAGAATGATCTCCTTAAATTGTGTGAATGGACATCCAAATGGTTACTCTTTTTTAATACCGATAAATGTAAGGTTATGCACATAAATAGAAATAACCCAAAGTACTATTACCAGATGCTTGACAAAGAAGGAAGATATTCACAACTTAAAAAAGTAGACTCCAAAAAGGACATTGGAATACACTTCGATGAAACCCTAAAATTTGACAGTCATATCAATAACACAGTAAATCGTGCCAATCGATATGTTGGACTTATTAAGAGATCATTCAAACATCTGGATGAGACATCATTACTAACAATCTATAAGGCAATAGTCCGGCCTATTTTGGATTACGGTTCATCCGTGTGGTTTCCTATTCTCAAGAAGGATAATCGGGCTATTGAAAACATTCAACGGCGTTTCACTAAATTAGTTCCGGGACTTAAGGACTTGATGCACGCTTTAAGTCTCTCAATCTTACTACACTTGCCTACAGACGAAAACGATATGATCTCATTCAGCTTTTTAACATAATTAAAAATGACAGTGATGGCATCTTTAAAGAAATGTTTGAGTACTCAGAATTACCAACAAGGGGACACACTAAGAAGCTCATTTACCCGAGATCATTGAAAACAGTGAGACTAAATTCCTTTTGTGTGCGTGTCATCGATCTATGGAACTCGCTACCTGAGCATATAGTCAGTGCAAAATCAGTGTTAAACTTCAAGACCATGTACGATCGATACCACTCTCATCTTAAATATACCCTATCAGACATATACTAATAAATTGTTAGCAGCCATCTTCAACTTTAACAGTGCCGCCGTCATAGCGCAGTTGGTAGCGCGTCGGACTGTCAAACTAGAGGTCACGGGTTCGATCCCCGACGGCGGCACTCATTCTTTCCGACTATTTGTCTCTCACCAATGGGTTGATAATCGTAGACCTATGTGAGATAGCAGCTGGAGGCTAGGAAAGGATGTAATGGTAGTACTGGCGTGAGAAATACCAGGAATCCATTGTTAGGTGCTCCAGCCGCCGCGATATAACTGAAATAATGTTGAAAGCGGCGTAAAACCCCATTCAATCAATCAATCAACTTTAACAACTATACACCGGAAGCGGACAAGCCTATTTTAATGCAGATTGATGTAGAAGATGAGACTTTAGGTCTCAACAGCTCTACCGCAGTGAGATATTACGGGATATTATGTTATAAAGTGGAAACTTTGAAAATCATTTTCTCAGAATCTAACCGATAAATATCAACAAAATTTTATATGAATGATCCGTGGGTGACCCTTTATCAGTTTACCAAAAGATATTGTGATAGGATGAAAAATTTGTATTTTATGGGTGGAGGTCATTTCTCTATATGTTATATAGTGGAAACCTTGAAAATCATATTCCTCGGAATGTAATTGATGGATATCAACCAAATTTCACTGGAATGATCCTCAAGTGACACTTTATCAGTATACCAAAAATTATTGTCATTGGATGAAAAATATGTATCTTATGGGCGGAAGTCATTTCTCTATATGTTCTATAGTGGAAACTTTGAAAATCATTTTCTCAAAATGTAACCAATGGATATCGATCAAACTTTATAAGTATGATCCTTGGGTGACCCATTATCATGCAGCCAAAAATTATTGTCATTGAATGAAAAATATGTCTTTGACTGCGTCCGGTCGTAAACTTTTCTTTAAAAATCTTCTCCTCAGAAACTACTGGATGAATTTCAACCAAACTTAACAGGAATGATCCTTGGATGACCCTCTTTTAAAATTGTCTAAGAAATTTTGATCCAATGAAAATCATGGATTTAATGGGCGTGGCTAATTTCCAAATATGGTAAAAACTAAAAAGTGGGTTTTCTCAAATTCTATCGACCTATTGCTATTGCAAGGTAAACTATCAGGATGTATCGATAGTTGGATATATTGTTACACCTCTAATAGTGAGAACATTATTATTGTAAGAGCACAGTTGAAATGTTGTCATTTAAAACCTCTTCAGTCCACTTCAATGCAGATTTTCAATGTATAAGCACATAGATGTACACCAAGCTATCTTTAATTTTCTACTTTGATTAATAATTGGTGCACTATAGAAGATGACCATGCGACTTTATTGAAAGTGTTTTTAGCTCACCTGAGCACGAAGTGCTCAAGGGAGCTATTGTGATCGATCTTTGTCCGGCGTCCATCTGTCCATCCGTCCCTCTGTCCATCTGTCCGTCTGTCCGTCACGGCGTCAACTTTTTCTTTAAACGACATCTCCTCCTAAACTTATGGGTCAAAATCAACCAAACTTGGCAGAAATATTCCTTGGGTGGTCCCTTATGAAAATTGCTCAAATGGAAAGGATCCGTGCCATGTCACCGGAAAAGGGGCCTTAATGACAAATTTCTTGTTTTCACTCTAGAAGCCACAAATATGGTCCAATCTTCATGAAACTTGGTCAGAATGTTTGTTAGTTCATGAGGATGAAGTCTATTGAAAATGGGAAGGATCCGTGCCATTTCACAGAAAAAAGGCGCCTTAATGACAATTTTGTCAACAATATCTTTAAACGACATCTCCTCCTAAACTTATGGGTCAAAATCAACCAAACTTGGCAGAAATATTCCTTGGGTGGTCCCTTATGAAAATTGCTCAAATGGAAAGGATCCGTGCCATATCACGGGAAAAGGGGCCTTAATGACAAATTTCTTGTTTTCACTCTAGAAGCCACAAAAATGGTCCAATCTTCATGAAACTTGATCAGAATGTTTGTTAGGTCACGAGGATGAAGTCTAATGAAAATGGGAAGGATCCTACCATTTCACAGAAAAAGGCGCCTTAATGACAATTTTGTCAACAATATCTTTAAACGACATCTCCTCCTAAACTTATGGGTCAAAATCAACCAAACTTGGCAGAAATATTCCTTGGGTGATCCCTTATGAAAATTGCTCAAATCAAAAGGATCCGTGCCATATCACGGGAAAAGGGGCCTTAATGACAAATTTCTTGTTTTCACTCTAGAATCCACAAATATGGTCCAATTTTCATGAAACTTGGTCAGAATGTTTGTTAGGTCATGAGGATGAAGTCTATTGAAAATGGGAAGGATCCTACCATTTCACAGAAAAAGGCGCCTTAATGACAATTTTGTCAACAATATCTTTAAACGACATCTCCTCCTAAACTTATGGGTCAAAATCAACCAAACTTGGCAGAAATATTCCTTGGGTGGTCCCTTATGAAAATTGCTCAAATGGAAAGGATCCGTGCCATATCACAGGAAAAGGGGCCTTAATGACAAATTTCTTGTTTTCACTCTAGAATCCACAAATATGGTCCAATTTTCATGAAACTTGGTCAGAATGTTTGTTAGGTCATGAGGATGAAGTCTAATGAAAATGGGAAGGATCCTACCATTTCACAGAAAAAGGCGCCTTAATGACAATTTTGTCAACAATATCTTTAAACGACATCTCCTCCTAAACTTATGGGTCAAAATCAACCAAACTTGGCAGAAATATTCCTTGGGTGGTCCCTTATGAAAATTGCTCAAATGGAAAGGATCCGTGCCATATCAGGGGAAAAGGGGCCTTAATGACAAATTTCTTGTTTTCACTCTAGAATCCACAAATATGGCCCAATTTTCATGAAACTTGGTCAGAATGTTTGTTAGGTCATGAGGATGAAGTCTATTGAAAATGGGAAGGATCCGTGCCATTTCACAGAAAAAAGGCACCTTAATGGCAATTTTGTCAACAATATCTTTAAACGACATCTCCTCCTAAACTTATGGGTCAAAATCAACCAAACTTGGCAGAAATATTCCTTGGGTGGTCCCTTATGAAAATTGCTCAAATGGAAAGGATCCGTGCCATATCACAGGAAAAGGGGCCTTAATGACAAATTTCTTGTTTTCACTCTAGAATCCACAAATATGGTCCAATTTTCATGAAACTTGGTCAGAATGTTTGTTAGGTCATGAGGATGAAGTCTAATGAAAATGGGAAGGATCCTACCATTTCACAGAAAAAGGCGCCTTAATGACAATTTTGTCAACAATATCTTTAAACGACATCTCCTCCTAAACTTATGGGTCAAAATCAACCAAACTTGGCAGAAATATTCCTTGGGTGGTCCCTTATGAAAATTGCTCAAATGGAAAGGATCCGTGCCATATCAGGGGAAAAGGGGCCTTAATGACAAATTTCTTGTTTTCACTCTAGAATCCACAAATATGGCCCAATTTTCATGAAACTTGGTCAGAATGTTTGTTAGGTCATGAGGATGAAGTCTATTGAAAATGGGAAGGATCCGTGCCATTTCACAGAAAAAAGGCACCTTAATGGCAATTTTGTCAACAATATCTTAAAACGACATCTCCTCCTAAACTTATGGGTCAAAATCAACCAAACTTGGCAGAAATATTCCTTGGGTGGTCCCTTATGAAAATTGCTCAAATGGAAAGGATCCGTGCCATATCACGGGAAAAGGGGCCTTAATGACAAATTTCTTGTTTTCACTCTAGAAGCCACAAATATGGTCCAATTTTCATGAAACTTGGTCAGAATGTTTGTTAGGTCATGAGGATGAAGTCTAATGAAAATGGGAAGGATCGGTGCCATATCACAGGAAAAGGCGTGTAAATGACAATTTTTTTGTTTACTCTCTAGAAGCCACAAATATGGTCCAATCATCATGAAACTTTGTCAGAATGTTTGTTAGGTCATGAGGATGAACTCATTTGAAAATGGGAAGTATACATGCCATATCAGGGGAAAAGGGGCCTTAATGACAATTTTCTCGTAACAAATATAGTCCAATCTTTATGAAACTTGATCAAAATGTTTGCCAGGTCACAAGAATGAACTCTGTTGAAAATGGGAAGGATTGGTGCCATATCAGAGGAAACGGAGTCTTAATGATAATTTACTTGAAATATCAGGTGAGCGATTTAGGGCCCTCAGAGTCCTCTTGTTCTATGTACTGAAGTTTTGTACCACGCCCTTCTCTTTGAATATCAAATTGCTGATTGGAGCAATCATTGCCTGCTCTGACAATCTCACTAACCTGTTAAAGGATAATTTTGATATCTAAACAGATTCATTCCAAACAAGGTAATTTCTCTGAATGATAAACTTATTTGTATGATTTCAGGAATATTCAGAAGAGAGTAATTCTGAACCAGACGTTGATCTTGAGAATCAGTACTACAACTCTAAAGCCCTGAAAGATGATGACCCTAGAGCTGCACTGGATAACTTTCAAAAGGTGATCAGGAGTGTATTATTTATCTTATAACTATACAAATATCCATGTGATAACATCCTGTATGATATTTTTTATGATATCACATAGTTATGTTTAGAACAATGTATATAATGCCTTTTTTTTTAGAAACATGCATTTCAGTTAGAAACATCGATAAATATAATACATACTAAGTGTATTTATGAAAAAAATATCTAACTCGGCTGTGAGAATTGATAATTGTCTCGGCAGAGCCTCGACAATGTTCAATTCAACCAACCTCATTAGATATGTTTTTTAATATAAAACACTAAGTATGTATTATACTTGTCCAACTCGTCTGACATGGGTTTTCCTACTTGTAGACTAGTACAATCATCTAGGCTACTTGTCAGTGGATAGTTAGATATTGGGGGAAATCTTGGAATGGTACGAAATAGATCAAAGAGATAAATCATCTTTTTGTTTGTTGCAAATGATAGAAAACATTGTTTTTAATTGAGAAAAAGCTTGATAAGATATCAATGTTTGTCAGGTCAGCATTATTCAATGTTCTTGAAATTTCTTGCCTTATAATAAATACTTAATGATAAGAAGCGTTACCCAGGACTCATGTCTTTAAGGTCTGGACAAATCATATGCTTAATTTGACAATTAATTGTTAGGGTTTGACATAAAGTATGATTTGCCACAAGCCTGTGGGACGTGCTGGTTCTTAATTTTACAGGCCATACCTAGTAAAACAAGTCTTCCTAACTCTAAAGCATAATATCAAAATTAATTAATATTATAAGTCGTAGAGAAAAGCAAATATTGGAAGAAAAGCAGTATGAGAAAGGAAGAAATTGCTTTTCACAAGTAATTTCTTCTTTTTCCACAATTTTTTCGTTCAGTTAGTAAAAATCTGATCACAGTAAACAGCAAAGTTGAATATTTACATCTGATGGGTTTAGAAATAAAGTTTAAAAATCTCTTCACGTCTTGGGAACCTGCAACATGGCAGATACTCCCACACCTCCATAGAATTCACAGGCATTGGGCAAGAGTCCAGGGGCCCGTTTTACTAAACGTCTTACGAAAAAATTGATCGTAAGTCAAAGTTACAAATCATACCTTGTGTTTTCATTTATTGTTAGATTCTGCCTTGCAATTTCTCAATGGGATTTGTCTTTAAAAGACAATTCAAATGAGATGATTCATGGCAGAATTCCATATTTAGTTTTTACTGTAGCAGAAACTTTGATTTTTGACTTTTGCAAAAAAATGATAGTAAGATCTGCTGTTTAGAAAGACAGGCCCAATGTGTTCAATAGTGTCAATCCCTGACTGTATGAACAACAGGGCTACAGACAGATGGGGTATTTTGGATTTCAATTTCAATTACTTTTATCATACTTGCACAAATTCCAAATTGTGGATGCTCACTAGAACCATCTCATCAAGACAATTCAAATGAGAACCCACAACATAGGGTTTCATTGAGAAATAAAGATTTTATACTGGCTTTACCCCTCTTATCTGTACCTTAGACAATAATTCTAATTGCAGGTTTTGGAGCTGGAAGGGAAGGATAAAGGTGAATGGGGGTTTAAAGCATTGAAACAAATGATAAAAATTAATTTTAAATTGGTAAGTTTACTTTATCTTTCAGATGTACCTTAAATTAGGCTTTAGCTGAATTTGTGCTGCAATCAATATAATTTGCCTAAGGTGTCCCTTCTCATAGCTATTTCATATGATTTATTTTCTCTTCTAGTCAAAGTATTGACTGAATTGTGTTGATTCTGAACTTGTGTTTTTGGGAATAATACATTTTTAGCTCCACTGGCCGAAGGCCAGCGAGCTATTGTCATGGTGAGGTGTCTGTCCGTGCGTGTGTGTGTAAACTTTTTTTAAACATCTTCTCCTCTTAAACCAATGGGTGGATTTTGACGAAACTTGGCCAGAATGTTCCTTGGGTGACCCTCTTTTAAAGTTGTTCAAGAAATTTGGATTGACCCCCAAATATTGGCGTAGCAGGGTGGGGCACATTTTGACCCTTAAATCTTTGAACGACATCTTCTCCTGAACCATTTGGCCGATTTCAATGAAACTTTACCAGAATGTCCCTCGGATGACCCTCTTCTTTAGTTGTTCAACAAAATTGGATTGACCCCCAAATAGGGTGGGTCTTATTTTGACCCCTAAATCTTTGAACAACATCTCCTCCTGAACCATTGGGCTGATTTCAATGAAACTTTACCAGAATGTTCCTTTGGTGACCCTGTTCTAAAATTGATCAAGAAATTTGGATTGACCCTCAAATATGGGTGTGGCAGGGCGGGGCTTATTTTGACCACAAAATCTTTGAATGACATCTCTTCCTGAACCATTGGGCTGACTTCAATGAAACTTTTCCAGAATGTTTGTTGGGTGACCCTCTTCTAAATTTGTTCAAGAAATTTGGATTTACCCCCAAAAATGGGCGTGGCAGGGTGGGGCATTATTTTGACCCCGAAATCTTTGAACAACATCTCCTCCTGAACTATTGGGCTGATTTCAATGAAACTTTACCAGAATGTTTCTTAGGTGACCCTCTTCTTAAGTTGTTCAAGAAATTTGGAATATCCCCCCCCAAAAAATGGGCGTGGCAGGGCGGGGCTTATTTTGACCCCGAAATCTTTGAACGACATCTCCTCCTGAACCACCGGGTGGATTTCAATGTCACTTTACAAGAATGTTCCTTGGGTGACCCTCTTTCAAAGGTCCAAGAAATTTTGATGGACCCTAAAATATGGGTGTGGCAGGGTGGGGCTTATTTTGACCCTGAAATCTTTTAACAACATCCTCTCTTGAACTATACGGCCGATTTCAATGAAACTTTACAAGAATGTTCCTTGGACTCTCTTCCCAACTTGTTCAAGAAATTCGGATTGACACAGTAATATGGGTGTTACGGGGGGAGGGGCGGGGGGGCTTATTTTGAATCTGAAATCTTGGAATATCTCCTCCTGAGCCTTTGGATTGATTTCAATGAGACTGTATTATAATGATCCTTGGATGACCCTCTTCAAAAATTGTTCATGAAATTTTGATTGGATGAGATTGTCTGGATCAATAAAACTCAGGTGAGCGGTTTAGGGCCATTCTGGTCCTCTTGTTTTAAAGTGATTTCTGAATAGTTTTTTCCTTGTAATTTTACATATTAGTTAAATAAGTTCATTTCTTCATAAGTCAGTTTCAACTTAGAAAAACTCGGAATTCCTTCTGAATGCTGGTGACTTTCATTACCTTCTATTTTCAATATCTCTCTTTCAAATATTGAGATTTTTAAACCAGTGGAGCGATACAGGCCCTCTTGGGCCTCTTGTGTAATGATTGTCATAGGTCAAATTGCATGGGCTCTAGTTCCTTTATTTACCCTTATGTTAAGTTAACTTGAAAAATTAACAGTTGTCAAGTATATGCTGTGTAATATTTCATATTAGTGGGTCATAAGTATATCTGATGGTGGTCAAGTTCAATTATTATTTCATGATACTAATATTTACATGTGACCCTTCAAACGAAAAAGGACTATCTGGGTAGTGCGCAAAGTGCCACCCCTAGTCAACTGCGAAAAACTGACTACGGTGGAAACTTTTCTAATTTTGCTAATTTTCAGAATCTAGAATGATCAAACTACCTCCTGTGAAAGAAGTTTTGAAATGTGATCTCTGGTTGAACTACACTACTGGACCAAATCTCTTTTCCAAATATTTATTCTATAGAGTTCAAAGATGATCCCTTTTTGCATGACAAGCCTCATATTCTAAAATTGCCTGTTGTTGGAACTTGGAGCAGAGTATTTCACAGGCTATAGATCTTGGCTGTCTCACCCCTAGATTGTTCACTAAATGAAATTAATGCTGTACATGTATTTTAATTGAAGTCTGGTATTCTTTTCAGAATAATTATGATGAGATGATGAAGAGATATAAATTATTACTAACATATATAAAATCTGCAGTGACCAGAAATTACTCTGAAAAATCTATCAACTCTATCCTAGACTATATATCAACATCAAAACAAGTAAGTATTCACTTCTACATTATTACATGTATAGATTTAGTAAAGGTTTATGCAGAATATTAGATGTTTCAGTTTGATAATTAAATAAATATGAAAGATGATGTCTGATGTTTTCACATTTTTTGAAAGTCAAAATCAAAAATGTCATTTTTAGCTCCACTGGCTGAAAGCCACTGGGGCTATTGTCATGGCGTTGTGTCCGTCGTGCGTCCGTCCGTCCGTGCGTGCGTGCGTCCGGTCGTAAACTTTTCTTTAAAAATCTTCTCCTCAGAAACTACTGGATGGATTTCAACCAAACTTCACAGGAATGATCCTTGGGTGACCCTCTTTCAAAGTTGTTCAAGAAATTTTGATCCAATGAAAAACAAGGATTTAATGGGCGTGGCTTATTTCCAAATATGGTAAAAAGTGAGTTTTCTCAGATTCTAATCAATGGATACCAATTAAATTTTACATGAATGATCCTTGGGTGACCCTTTATCAGTCTACAAAAAATCATTGTGATGGGTTGGAAAATATGCATTTTATGGGCGGAGGTCATTTCTCTATATGTTATATAGTGGAAACTTTGAAAATCATTTTCTCAGAATGTAATGGATGGATATCAACCAAATTTCACTTGAATGATCCTTGGGTGACCCTTTATCAGTCTACAAAAAGTCATTGTGATCTGATGGAAAATATGCATTTTATGGGCGGAGGTAATTTCTCTATATGTTATATAGTGGAAACTTTGAAAATCATTTTCTCTAAATGTAACAGATGGATATCAACCAAATTTCTCTGGAATGGTCCTTGAGTGACCCTTTATCAGTCTACACAAAATCATTGTGATCAGATGAAAAATATGCATTTTATGGGCAGAGGTCATTTCTCTATATGTTATATAGTGGAAAATTTGAAAATCATTTTCTCAGAATCTAATTTTTGGATATCAACCAAATTTCACTGGAATGATTCTATAGTGACCAAAAATTATTTTGATTGGATGAAAAATATGCATTTTATGGGTGGAGGTCATTTCTCAATAAGTTAAATAGTGGAAACTATGTCAATCAGATATTTGGTATGAGCGAAGTTCATTTCTCTATCTGTTATATAGTTCAAACTTCGAAAATCATTTTCAACATCAGTAGAACCCCAAATATTTATTTGCTGTTAGAAGAATTTCAAGCCTGTGGAGCGACTCAAGCCATTCATGGCTTTCTAGTTTCTAAAATAGTACATCATTATACATCCGAGGTTAATCCTTAGATAGGGTAAGTAGCGTTCTGAATGATTTGGAGAAATGTTTAAAAAATTGGGTTTTTGAAAAAAAGGATTTGTACAATCCAAACGTGCCTTAGATGCTGATTAGATGCTTTGTTACTGTTGAACTGAAATGTGTCTTTCTTTTGGAAATTGCAAAAGGGTGGATTATATCATGGATCATATACGAGGGGTGTTCCAAATGTTTGTGGACTATCTTTATATTTCGATAACTGTTCAACAGAAATCCTTAAAATTAGCATATGATAAATATCTATCAATTCTGAGCTATTGTGTTACCTTTTTATCCTGTTAATCTTCATAATGTGCTCACAAGTCGTTGTCATAGAGACATACATAGAGTCAAGAGGCGCAGAGACTAATTTTCAACTTAAACACATAGACATTGTGTGACTTCAGCAAATCTTAATAAGCTAATACTCAAATAAACGTCATAATATTTAGTGTGATTCTGCAATAGTGCACAGTGGTATTTCCGTATAACTTTATCGGTTTGAAACAGGTTTTGTGCAAGAATACAATAACTTGAACAACATATGTGGTAGATAGAATGAGCCACCAGGACGTCAGAAAGGCAACGTCAGGTTGCGTTCTGTGACATAAATCGATATTTAACGAGAGATGATTATCAAAAGTAGTGTAAAGGTTCATAGTTAAGCACTACCACAGACATGTCTCCATAACAAAACATTTTTTTATGCAGAAAGTGTGAAAATTCGCATGTAAAAGAACTATAGCTTTACAACAAATGAAGGATAAGAATTATAAAAATTGAAATTCAGCTGTTAATAAATTGCAATGTATAAAGTGAGGTTATTTTGACACCCGTCAATAGCTTGTTAAATGCTTTTATTTGAAAATTGATGATATTAGATACATTTAGTAATTATTTGTAGTAAATCGAAATTCGGGATGATTTTATTGAATAACTTTAAATTACAGTGTTTTGAATATCTTGACGTCAATGACGTACGCTAGATAGTCGTAGTGTGCTCCGCTTGGCGCATACTGCATGTCTTTGGTCACTTATATAATGATTACTGTTCGTCCTATTTCTTAAAATTTGGTGCACAAGCATAAAAAAAGATAACAGAATAAGGTTATATGATTATTTTCACATGATTAACTGGTCTCGAGATATGGCATCAGTCCACGAACTTCTGGAACACCCCTTGTACACATCTTCATCAGAGCTTCATTTAGAGGGGGTATTTTGGTTTCAGATAAAGTTATTTCATTACTTCTTACTTAAACCCTATGTTGATGGTACTCATTTGAAACGTCTCGTCAAGGCAAATCAATTGAGTACATAGGGTTTCATTGTGAAATAAATATTTAGACTGGAGTTCCATCTCTATCTGGATTCCTGCTCATTTTCCATTATTATACGAAATAATGATTTAAAAGGTACAATTGTCTATTTGAGAGAAAATAAAACAACAAAGAATCTCTTTATACAATCTTAGATGGAACTCTTACAAGACTTTTATGAGACGACTCTGGATGCCCTGAAAGAAGCAAAGAATGAACGACTCTGGTTTAAAACAAATACCAAACTGGGCAAGCTTTATTTTGACAGAGGAGATTACAATAAGTTACAGAGAATTCTCAAACAGTTACACACATCTTGTCAAGTAAGTGGAAGTTATCTTTGACCAACTACAAGAGGGTTTAAAACAAATACCAAACTGGGCAAGCTTTATTTTGACAGAGGAGATTACAATAAGTTACAGAGAATTCTCAAACAGTTGCATACATCTTGTCAAGTAAGTGGAAGTTATCTTTGACCAACTGCAAGACGGTTTAAAACAAATACCAAACTGGGCAAGCTTTATTTTGACAGAGGAGATTACAATAAGTTACAGAGAATTCTCAAACAGTTACACACATCCTGTCAAGTAAGTGGAAGTTATCTTTGACCAACTGCAAGACGGTTTAAAACAAATACCAAACTGGGCAAGCTTTATTTTGACAGAGGAGATTACAATAAGTTACAGAGAATTCTCAAACAGTTACACACATCCTGTCAAGTAAGTGGATGTTTTCTTTGACCAACTACACATGGTGATATGAGCTTGTGCGTGACATTTCCAACAAATTGAAGTGATCATGAGGTGGAAGCATTGAGTAGCATTGACAGTCACATACTGTAAAGAAAGAGTCACCTGATGGTCTGCAGATACTTTGAGATCATATCTATCTACTAAACGCATAGTGAAGACTCTGGTCAGACTGTGTGGATGCACAGGCTGGCCAGAGTCTTTGCTTTGCGCATAATTGAAATTGTTGGAAATCTCACCCACAGGCTCATATTGTTTTGGAATGGATCAAATTGATACAAGAAGCAATTGAATTGAAGATATATTACATTCATTGGGTTAAGACTTCACGTTTTATTGCTCCCATTACATCAATGTTTTATCAATCACCAAACTGAGCATGCCTTACTTTGACAGAGGACAGTTACACACATTGTGTCTAGTAAGTATATGTTATTTTGACCTTTTATATGATGATACTGTTTTTGAATGGATCAAAATGATACAAGCTATAGACCACAATTCAGAAGCAAATGAAATGAAAAAAAAAAATTAAAAAACCCCAACATAATATTGATTTAAAACATTTAATTTTATCCATCAAATTACAACAATATTTGATACTGTTCATTATGGATTGTGTTGTGATAAGTATGAGCCTTATTGTGGCCCTGCATTGATAAGGTCCGGGCATGTTGTTTTAGAGCTGTCCGTATTTCTGTCTGTCTGCCTGCATAACTTAACCAAAAAAAACTTGACATTACCGATTTCCTGAATGTAGTAGGATTAGATTGATTGATTTTATGTTTTTACAGACAGACGAAGGGGAAGATGACCTGAAGAAGGGGACACAACTCTTAGAAATCTACGCTTTAGAAATACAGATGTATACAGCACAGAAAAACAACAAAAAATTAAAGGTAGAATAACCTAATGTAATTTCTGTGGACTTTGAAACATGAGATGAATAGATGACTGAATCATAAGATTTGAAAATTCTTATCTAAATACCTTAAAGAATTTAAGAATTTGGATTTATTTGTCCCTTTCATTAAAAAAGTTTCCAAAATCAAAAATGTTAACCCATGTCTTGCTGAGCCTAGAATATTTCTTCTTTGGTAGGAGGTAAGGAGAAAGATTTGCCTGCACCTATGTGTAATCAAATGTTAGTCTTAAAATTATCACCTGTTTTCCCTTTATAAACCAGTTAAGTTATAATTACATTTTCAAAATAAATTACAAATCACAATTTTTGCAAACAGTGTTTTCAGCAAGATGATTTTACTCTAATTTTGCAATGTTTTTTTATGCAACATGATGTCAATTTAGAGGTCCTTGGTTTGATCCCCGAAGGCGGCACTCATTCTCTCCGACGATTTTTCTCTCACCAATGGGTAGATAATTGTAGATCTATGTGAGATAGCAGCTGGAGGCTAAGAAAGGATGTGATGGTAATACTGGTGAGAGAAATTCCAGGAATCCTTTGTTAGGTGCTCCAGCTTCTGCGATATAACTGAAAAAATGTTGAAAGCGCGTAAAACTCCATTCAATCAATCAATCAATTATGCAATATGACTTGGGTCAACAAAAGAATTTTCTTATCAGAGATTTTATGATTGGGATGACCATACTTTTATGTTTCCAGGCTTTATATGAACAGTCCTTACACATCAAGTCAGCCATCCCACATCCTTTGATCATGGGTGTTATCCGAGAGTGTGGCGGGAAGATGCATCTGAGAGAGGGAGAATATGAACGGGCTCATACAGACTTCTTTGAAGCTTTTAAAAACTATGATGAGTCTGGCAGTCCTAGGTATTACTGTATTTCCTCTAATAAAAGCGCCCTCCCTAATAGTGGAGCTCCTTCATTTTTTACTATGAAAACCAACTTCAAATGCCTAAATTTTAGGAACTTTTTGCGACTTCTTCTCAAATTTGAGATGAATTTCCTCTAAACAATCATTTATATGATTGTTTAGAGGAAATTTACCTCAAATAAATAGGGAAATGGGGCCTAAAAGACGTAAGTTTAATGATATATTTTAATGAGAAAATGCAAACTAAATAAAAGCTCCCTTACCATATTATGTATAGCTCCAGGGAGCATTGATTAGGAGAAATATGGTAAGTTATGATCTAGAATAATTTTTTATTCTGCCGTAGTTCATTCACAAGATCGTATTATAATAGTGAGCTTCTTTATATGTTGATGGCTCAGGGCAAGACAGTTGATACTGCCTATTACTTATAGGCAGTTATATTTTTTGTACTGTGGCATTCATGTGAGACTTGACTAGCCTACTATCCTTAATTATAGATCTTTCCTTGATATCACTTACTCTCGGATTAGTTAAGTCATCCTGCTTGTTTACTGAATAAAACACTATATTCATGCCATCAACTTTCATTTAATTTACTGCAATCACAAATGCTTGAAAGTAATTTTTAAAATACAATCAAAATAATAGTATTTGAACTTTTCTGTGTCATTTCCGGTATATTTACAATTGCACTTCACAAAGGCCAAGGTTAACTTGTACATCGACAAACATGTATCTTTTTCTAAAACAGCAAATATTTTGATGTAATAACTACAGTTTGATTAAAAGTTAGTTCAGAGGTTTTGGAATGACATAAATGGTAAGTAATGCACTGTATGCTTCCTAAGGTTGGTACATTTGTTTTGTCATGCAATGAAGCCTAAAATGAACTGATATCACTTGACTGATAACATAGAATGATATCAGGCAGTCTTTTCTTAGAAACAAATTGCATATTCATGACCTTAACCAGAACTGCTTTCATCTTAATTTCTTTTATTTTCTAGGTTGCATAAAATTTATGCTCTGAAAAATAATTGCATGAAAGATGGAATAACATGTTAGTGTCTTGAAATATCAATATTATCTTGTCTCAGTTGTAAGAATTTATTTTGACTTAGCATAGCCTGGTCATGATAAATTCTCCCAACCTCGATCAGATAACATTGATATATATATAATACATACTTAGTGTATTATATGAAAAAAATATCTAACGAGGTTGGGAGAATTGAAAATTGTTGAGGCTCTGCCGAGACAATTATCAATTCTCACAACCGAGTTAGATATTTTTTCATACAATACACTAAGTATATACATGTATCATATTTATCTTATAACCTCTATTTGTCTTCTTTTCGTCAATGTTTCTAACTGAAATGCAAGTTTCTAAAAATAACTGCATGATATTATTGTTCTAAAAATAACTATGTGATTCATGAAAAATATCATATGGGTTGTTATCACACAGATATTTGTATAGTTATAAGATAAATAAAGATGCTAACATTAGTATTATTTCTATTTAAATGTCCCCTTATTTTCACAGGAGGACGACATGTCTGAAGTATTTGGTACTGGCTAATATGTTGATGAAGTCAGGAATTAATCCATTTGATTCACAAGAAACGAAGCCGTATAAAAATGATCCAGAGATTCTAGCAATGACTAATTTGGTCAGGTAAGATTGAGCTTATAAATCAAAGATACATCCACAGAGCTACAGATAAAGGGAGTATTTTGTATATTAGATTTTAATTGATTAAAAATTAATAACATAGACCCTATGCTTTTGGTAAAGAAGAATAGGGTTTCATGGAGAAAAAAGAAATTAGACTGCCTCACACACCCCCCTCCCCCCCACCCCCACACACACCCCACCCTCCCTCTCCATCTGTACTTTATTTAACAATGTTGTGTGTTATGAATGAATTTCAATTGTTAAATGTCTACCTTCTGTAATTTAGACTTACAGAAAAGTAAAAGTGTACTTTACAGCTTTATATTATGTCTCAACTGACACATTTATTTTTGTTCATATAGTATTAATGCCACTATCAACAGTTTTACAGTTACATTGCAGTGGCTGGTGTACCTACTCATGATTTTCTGTACTTTCTGATACCATTTTGATCGTAACATTTGATTGGTTTAAACCTATTTATTTTACATCGATTTGGAAACAAGTTCTTACAACATAGTTTTTCAACTGTCAATTCTGATTCCTGGTAAATTCTCAAGTATTCATGCCCAATGTATGGACTTATGAAAGAACCAAGATTGATAACTGCTCTCAGGAATAAAACTCAGGACCTTTGAGTCAAGAGGCCGTCTCTCTACCCTTAGACAACAGACACTTTTTCATTCAAGCCACAAAGAGCTCAAACCTCTTAGATATACTACTTATCATTTGCCCAAGACAAATGAGGTGCGTCATAAAGACTCTTGTGGAAAATCAGATGAAAGTTGGCCAAGCTAGGAATAAAACACTCTGTCCAATGATTGAGAGCTTCAGCTGAAGCAAACAAATATGGTCCTGTTGGTGACACTTCCAACAATTTAACCCTTTCCTGTTTTACAAAATTTTGGACCTGTCCAAATTCAAAGGTTTTGCAGACGAAAATTTAATGTGGATTTAATTTGAAAAATAATCTTTCTGTAGGGTAGAAAATAGTGTGGAAAAAGAAGAAATTGCTTGTCAGAAGCAATTTCTTCTTTTTTCACAATGTTTTCTCAATCTTGAAATCACAGGCACTTAAAAGCAGGGATTAAACAGCAAAGGGTTAACAAAGCATGACATGTAAACATTTAGCTTCGATAGACAGCCATGTAATGTTGTTCAAAAATTGTTTGACTGTCAAAAGATTGTTTCAGACCTCATTTACAGAGTGTATAGTGAAGACTCTGGTTGCACAGGCTGACATGAGTCTTTGCTAGATTCACATTTGAAATTGTTGGAAATGTTACTCAGGAGCTCATTTCTACATGTCTATCTCAGTGCCTATCAGAATAATGACATCAACGAGTTTGAGAAGATACTCAAGATAAACAGAAAGAACATCATGGAGGACCCGTTTATCAGAGAACATATAGAAGATCTGTTGAGGAACATCAGAACACAAGTGTTGATTAAACTCATTAAACCTTATACTAGAATACACATACCATTTATATCAAAGGTAACATCATTGCGTCAGAGTTTGATTACCCCTCATTCTGAATTTATCTTCTCGAAAACAGAACACCAAACTTTTAATTTGCGTCTGTATTTTGTTAACTTTTTAGCTTGGCTGTTTTTGGAAAATACCAAAGGTTTTGCTATACCATCATTATTGTTTTTGTTGTCTAGCAAAAAGACTTTTTGTGATATCTCTGGTATTGATGAAGGCATTCACTTGAAACTTGACACTCATGTTCATAATTGAAAGAAAACTATACTATCAAGGGGAATAACTAGATGCATTTTGTACAAATTATGCCCCTTTTTTACTTGAATTTTTTATTGACTATCCAGCACCCAATAGCCGAGCTTAGGCACCCGTAGGCAGTGCTCTTTTTAAAATTTATTTCTTTACAAGAATAAAATCATTAGACATATCTTACTATTCAATAAGAATAGCCTCACAGTTTTAACTCATATTGCATGGAAAGTCATACTTCATTCTTATACGAATTTAAACACTGTCAAAGGTTTGGGTATATTTGTATTTTTTTCTCCATCTATTAACCAGTTTGTCTATCCATTTGTATGTGGGTTCCTTTCTTGTTAGCAGTGATGTCATAATGTGACCATATTACTGGCTTAGTGTTAAACGGTTATAACTGCTAATATATTTATAGGTCTTTACATCTGTTTCTGAATAAGCCATAGATATACAGATTGTTACTGTTTTTTCGTTGTTTTGAGTAAATATTTTTCAGCAGCGATATCAGGGTTTTAAAGAAAATTCTTAGTAACTCAACTTGTTCTGTGTTTATGGATGAATTTTCATGAAAATTTCTCAGATCCTTCTTCATCATGTGACCTTTTGCAAATTGTCAGAGTTCTGTGATATGAAGTTGATTTATGGAAAGAATAGGGGGATATTCATGAAAAAAAAAGTTAGCAAATCAATCCTTTTAACTTTACATATTGTGAAGTGTTTTTTTTTGATGTTAGGCTGCATTACAGAAGAAGGCCTTTATGTTAAAGTTTTTCTCTGCCCGCAAATTTGTGACAACAGCTCTTTTGTTTTACAATAAAATATGTGAAAATTCTTTTGTTTTCAGGAGTTAAACATAGATCCGGTGGAAGTTGAAAATTTGTTGGTTTCTTGTATTTTGGATAGGTAAGTGATTAATTTATGAATAGTCTTACAAACAAGTGCAAGACTACTAAGTGTATTTACATTGCATATACACTAATTACAGTCTTGCATTGAACCCTTGAAATAGTAAGGATCTTCCCTAAATCAGGTGGCACCTTTATTCTAGAGTCGTTTAAACACACATAATACACAAGAAAAAATAAACAAGCTAATTCGTTGAATTGATATCCCCCGCCGAACGTATTTTCATTGTCAATGGAGTTAATATCAAACTTAGGTACAGGTTATCTATTATCTACATCAACCTATAGTTTTCAAGAAATAGCGCGGAAACGAATATCACTCTGTATGTATATGGCTTAAACAGTCAGGGGCAGTAACTCTAAATTCGACGGTCAAACCGGGTAACCCCGACGATATGGGCATGTCCTCTTTGTATTGAAGCTGTGTGCCAAGTTTCATTGAAATCCGGTCTATAGTTTTCAAGAAATAGCGCGGAAACGAATATCACTCTGTATGTATATGGCTTAAACAGTCAGGGGTAGTAACTCTAAATTCCATGGTCAAACCGGGTAACCCTGACGATATGCGCATGTCCTCATTGTAGTGAAGCTGTGTGCCAAGTTTCATTGAAATCCGGTCTATAGTTTTCAAGAAATAGGGTGGAAACGAATATCATTCTGCATGTTTATGGCTTTAATAGTCAGGGGCAGTAACTCTAAATTCGATGGTCAAACCGGTAACCCCGAGGATATGCGCATGTCCTCTTTGTAGTGAAACTGTGTGCCAAGTTTCATTAAAATCTTGTCTACAGTTTTAAAGAAATAGCGCAGAAACAAATATCACTCTGTATGTATATGGCTTAAACAGTCAGGGGCACTAACTCTTAATTCGACGGTCGAACCGGGTAACCCCGATGATATGAGCATGTCCTCATTGTAGTGAAGCTGTGTGCCAAGTTTCATTGAAATCCGGTCTATAGTTTTCAAGAAATAGCGCGGAAACGAATATCACTCTGTATGTATATGGCTTAAACAGTCAGGGGCAGTAACACTAAATTCGATGGTCAAACCGGTAACCCCGAGGATATGCGCATGTCCTCATTGTAGTGAAGCTGTGTGCCAAGTTTCATTGAAATCCAGTCTATAGTTTTCAAAAAATAGTGCGTAAACGAATATCACTCTGTATGTATATGTCTTAAACAGTCAGGGGCAGTAACCCTAAATATGATGGTCGAACCGGGTAACCCCGACGATATGTGCATGTCCTCATTGTAGTAAAGCTGTGTGTCAAGTTTCATTGAAATCCAGTCTATAGTTTTCAAGAAATGGCACGGAAACGAATATCACTCTGTATGTATAATGCTTAAACAGTCAGGGGCAGTAACTCTTAATTCGACGGTCGAACCGGGTTACCCCGACGATATGTGCATGTCCTCATTGTAGTGAAGCTGTGTGCCAAGTTTCATTGAAATCCGGTCTATAGTTTTAAAGGAAATAGCGCGGAAACGAATGTCGGGCAGATGGATGGATGGACGGAAGGACAGACGGACAGATGGATGGACGGACATGGCAAAAATAATATCCCCCCCGAAAAAGGTGGCTGGTTGCGTTCTCTAGGCTATGCTCTGATGCAAATCCTGACCGGAAGGAGTTTGTGAAGTGGATACATAACACACTATTTGATAGCATAGTCATGTCTAAATTGTTATTTTATCTATCTTGTTTAACTTGAACAGTACTAGTGTTTGTCTTTGTTTGATAACATTGTAACATTAAATTCTTTGTCATTTCAGAATTATTTGAGTTACATGAAATAATTAATTTTGTATATAGATCACTTTTCCTAAAGTTCTTAAGCTGATGATAAGTTATAAAGATCTATCATGAAAATTTGTGACAAGCCAAACTTAATCGTGTCTTGAATGTAAATGTTGTTAAATGAGCCTTGGCCAGCTTTATAAGCTTCTATTCTAGACTAGTTTAACCACTTCCTGTTTTTACAAAATTTTGGACCTGTCCAAATTTAAAGGTTTTGCAGACAAAAATTAAAAAGGGATTTGAATTGAAAAATAACATTCAGTAGTGTAGAAAATAGTGTGGAAAAAAGAAGAAATTGCTTGTCAGAAGCAATTTCTTCTTTTTTCACATTGTTTTCTCATTCATTAAATCACAGGTACGTAAAAAGCAAGGATTAAACAGCAAAGGGTTAAGATCCGTTAGTCACAAACAAAATCAAGTCACAGATTTTTTTTCTCACATAAACAACAGAATTCTACATTTAAAACTGATTTTTCGGAACACCCAAATGAACAAAAAAATTGCAAAAATGTGTTGGAAAACGTAGTGATGGCGTCTTTAGAAGGTAATCTGTAATTTTACTCATTACTTTAAGTGCAAGACTGTACTAAGTGTATATACATTGTATATACTCTTAGTACAGTCTTGCACATAACCCTTGCCATGTGTAAGACAAGAAAATATCTGATGGCCATTCTTTATAGAGGACATGGGGAGCTATGTGAGAAAATATTATCTGACATTGTAAAGGTCATCATTGGTATTTTCTGCTTTCAGTACTATCAATGGTAGAATTGATCAGGTGAAGCAAGTATTGGTGTTAGAGAGGGAGAATGTTGGAACAGCTAGATATAATGCTCTAGATAAATGGACATTACAGCTTACCTCCCTCCACCAAGCTGTTGTGAATAAAATTGCTTGATGTAGTCAACGTGGATATATGTGTATATTTGTTATGATGAAAAGATCAAAAAGTGCTTATCGTGTAAAAAAAGTAAAATAAACTAGTAAACAACTCAATCAGTGTTTCTTTTTGTTCTAGTTTTTAGGTCCGAGGGGTGTGGAAATACCCTTTTTCCTCACTTGTCTCTGTACAAGTAACACATTATTTTCTACTTGTCCAGAATCAACATCAATTGTCTGTTAAGAAAAGAAAATAGATAAATAAGGGAAATTATTGTTTTTAGAGAAGAAAATGCTAGAACCCAGCATTTTCTTCATTGAAAAAAGATATTGTCTAAATTTTAAAACAAGCATTTGTCTCATTAATTTCTCACCTATATCAAGTACCATTCTAAGATTTGTTCTTGTTTCACTTGTTCACGGACAAGTGGCAAAGAAAAAGGTAATTGCCTGCAGGTAGAAAACCTGTATTGTACAAGTCAGGCATGGGAATTCCGCATGCATGGGTCCACTAATTGAAAGCAACTTGTGCCCTTCACATTGTGTCCTCCCTACATGCATGCATCTAGCCCTAAAACTTTAGCTCAGCTGAGCTTACATGTTTAGTCTAATCAAGCTTAGAATTAGTCAGAATGGTTGCACATTCGGAACACCACTCGGCCAATCTCATGATCAACCTCGGATGTACATAGACGGACTATTTTTAAAAATTACGGGAAAACCTAGGAAAAACTCGATGACTTCAGTAAAAATGGCGTTAGCCAACGCTACTCGTTTAAGTCACTGAGATGAAACAATCGTATCCTTAAACAAATATCTTAAGATTCTTTAATAACAGCTAAAAAATCTTAATTTTTTGAGAATGATTCGCCATTCTCAAAAATTAAGATTATTCAGCCGTTATTTACTGTATAAGATATAAATCTAAAGATAGCGCCGGTTGATTCCGCGCTAGAATTTCTTACATTGTTTCCGCCTAACAAAATGCACAATTTTGTTACATAACCATCCGACTTACATACATCCGAGTTGCAGTTTACGGAAATGGCCGAGTAATATTCCGATTGAATGATGAATGCACTGATGTATTTTAGACCAGGTGAAAATGTCAAATTACAACATTTCATACATTATTGGACAGAATAAGAATCTGTTTTCTTTGGTCTGAACTGAATTTTTCATGGTGTAGATGAAATGAGTTTAGTTGAAGTCTGAGTAAACAATATTGACCAATCAATTTGAGTGTTAATCAGATTATCTTGATGAAAAATACACAAAGAAAGAAGTACAGTAAAACTTGTGTTAAGCGACCACTTAAGGGACCTTATGGTCGCTTAATACGAAATACCATGATAAATATGACTGTTTATTTTGATAGCATTTATAGATTTTCGGCCAAGTCCTACTGAATCTTATGCTGTTCGAATCCATTAGAATCGTCTTATTGAGACGATTCTAATGGGTTCCAACAACATAGGATTCAACATTAACAAGTTTTCGTTAAAAATGTCCCCTTTTTCAGAGAATTTGCTTACGGTGAGGGGACTTTTTATCGTGGTCGCTTAATGAAATTGGTCGCTTAATAGACGTGGTCGCTCGAGCAATGTCCACTGTATTGCAACACCGGATTTTCAATGATATGGTTTCACAACTTTAGTAACTTGGCGCATTAAATAAACAAGAAAATATTTTCATTGGATCTTATAACCTTAAATGAAACGAGAATCATTCAAATAATTGCCGTTGTAAAAAGGACATGTTTTTCAACAAATATTCTTACACGATTAACTTGGCTGCATCGAAAACGTATTGTTATAATTCAATCTGTTCATTGTTTCTAATCCAAGAGATACCATCAAAAATAATTTGATACTCAATATCTTGTACATCCATAAGCCTTGACAAAAACGGCAGTCATTTTTGTGGTCATACCCTAGATCAAACGTTGTAAACAAATGCCGCCATTACTGTTCCAGTACATATCACATCATTGCCGGATTTTGAATTGGAGATACTAGTTCATGTTTTCGGCAACCAAAATAATGTCTCACACATGTTCAATGAGGTTCATATTTACGTGGATTTAAAGAAGTTTTATATCTTTACAATTTAGGAACTGCAATACTTTTTTCCTTGTGTATATATGGCAATGTCTTAATGAAATATTTGGAAAATTGGATATTTGGTCAAGTAGAGTCAAAAATTTGGTCAGAAGGTCAAATCTACGAAACTATTTATGGGCACACTAGAGGCCATGTTTTTATGCCAATAAACCAGAAAATCATTTTGATTAGATGATAGCCAGCTAACTTGGGTGAGTGGTTAAGGGACAAAATTGTCCTCTTGTTTCTCTCAGGTCTTTCTCTGCAGGTGTTGCTTGAAAAATCTTAATACATTCCACTGGAATAGAATGGTCCGCTGATGATCCTTTGTGACCCTTTATCAAAGCCCAGAAATTTTGATTCGACGAATAAATAAGTTTCAGGAGTGGTGCTTATTTCTATATCTTTTAAGGGTACACCAGTGAAACAATGTAATTATTTAGCTCAGAAATACCTCTATTATCCACTTACTCACGGGTATTTTCCGGCAGTGACCTTTCGCCTTATGATATAATGCATTTTGCAAAGACTGTCTTGCGTGTTGAGTAATACAGTTGCTCATGACTCAAAGCTAGGTTTGTGGTAAGCTGTGTCCAAACCATTTCCGAAATATTATGCAGGAAGTCAAACTTGAATCTTATAAATATGCCTATGTGCCCAAGGGATATCGAATCGATAGCTACTTCTCGGTTAGATAAGTAACCCTTGGTTCGACAAGAGGCCATAGTTGAAGTCAGAGGTCACCAATGTACTTTATCTAAAAACAAGAACCATGCGAAACTTTGTACAAGCCCTCACAATTTGGACTAATACTTCTTGATTTTGCTTTCTACATTATTCCATTGAAAAGCCTTTATTTAGGCAGTCGTACGATCTTGATTTCTTTAATGCTTTTTGGTGGAGTATCCAGAAAAATCAGTTAAATTGCCGATAATGCCTATACTCGGCTATTTTTGTCCTACTTCAGAGGCCTATTTTTCGTATCATCTTACGACCATTTTTAATTGCGAAGGTAAAAAATTAAAGTTGCTTCTACAGTAGTGCCTTAATATGGAATTCTGCTATGCATCATCTCTGGAATCGTCTTGTAAAGACGATTCTATTGAGATATTGCAAGGCAGAATCTAACATTGAATGAAAACACAGAATCGATTTGTAATTTTTGATGACTTATGTCTAATGTCGGGTGAAAGTTGGCTGAGCCAAGGTTCGAATCCACGACAACATTACCGACTGAGCTAGCCGTGTTTGGTTAAAGCATCATCTTCGTGTAACAAGGCGTGTAGCCTTTTGCGGTTGGTGAGGTATGGTTCGGCAAGCTCAAAGAACTCATAGCTGAGGATAGCGAACTAGGGATATCGCTATGAAACAGAATGAAATCATCAAAAGGTAGCTGCTCGTAGACCTGTCATCACCAGGACGGTTAAGGTAGTGGACCTTTGATAGTTTCGCAATGTCTCAAAAGTAATGAAGTGTAAAACGAGGTTTCATATTGATTGTCTTTGGGAAACTTAATTCGACATTGTGAAAGACCATGTGTTCCGAAATGTCATCTTATATCATGGAAAAGGAGCCTTAATAACAAAATCCTTGTTAGCGCTCTAAAGACCACAATTTTGGTCCATCCTTCATGAAATTTGATCAGAATATTTGTCTCGTCACAAGAATGTTTCCTATTGAAAATTGAAAGGTAACATTGAATATCACGGGAAAAGGGGCCTTACTGACAAAATCCTTGTTAGCCACCATTTTGGCCCATTTTTAAAGCTTATCCAGAATGTTTGTCTGGTCACAAGGACTGACTCTATTGTAAATACAATGAACCTTGTTTTTAGCGACCACAAATTGAACCACCAAAAAGCGGTCGTTAAAGAAAATGTCAGCTTAACCCTTTCCTGATTTTCAAAATTTTGGACCTGTCCAAATTCAAAGGTTTTGCAGACGAAAATTTAAAGTGGATTTAATTTGAAAAAATAACCATTCTGTAGGGTAGAAAATAGTGTGGAAAAAGAAGAAATCGCTTGTCAGAAGCAATTTCTTCTCTTTTTTTTTCACAATATTTTCTCAATCATAAAATCACAGGCTCGTAAAAAGCAGGGATTAAACAGCAAAGGGTTAATACATATTTTGTTTACGTATATAAAACGCATCTTTGTTTTATTGGAATATTCATATTATTGCAAAGTCACATAAATCCTATGTTGTAAAAACTCAATTGAATCGTCTCATCGAGGCGATACTAGTGAGTTTTAACTACATAGGATTCATTTTCAATAATTGTTGGACCAACTTTACTTACTTTTTAAGATTTTTTTATTTAAAGATGGTAATTTTGAAAACGGTCGCTTAATAAAAAATGGTCGCTCGACTGAGGCTCGAGCAATTTTAACTGTAGTAATAATCCATCCCGTATAACTGGAAATGGGCCCTTAATGACAAAACCCTTATCAGATTTCTAGGGGCCACAATTTTGATTCAATCTCCACGAAACTTGGTCAGATTGTTTTTTCTGTACACAAGGATGAACCCTTTTACCCTTTTACTTCTAATTTGAGTCAAGATAATGCTTTAAGTATATTCATTCGACTTCTGTGCACTGGTGCTTGTGGACTGATAATAAATTATAATTTTTTCGGAAACATTGGACATACGACACGTTCGAATTTGGACCTTAAAAGCGTTCATATCGGCAAATTATACCCAAAGAGATGAAATATTGATTTTTACGATTTTGAAAGGAAGACATTCTTTTACTTATTTGAAATCTCTTTAACTGATTATTGATCGATATTTATTTACTTTTCACGAACTAGATATTATACATCAATACAATTTCACACATTCATACAATATTCGTACATTAGCCTTTTCAAAATAATACTTCCGACCAAAGCGCCTAGTTCTATTTAACATTGATCGCATTTGACGTATGACATGAGAGATAGGCTAAGTCATTTATAAAGGGGGTTCTAGTACAATGTATATATGCAGCAATAACACCAAGAAACTAACAAGGTAAATGAATTTGGAACGATTTGGGAATGATATTGAATGAGTGTGCGAGACCAGTTTTGAATAAATTTTATCGGAGGTAAAACATATCGCTAATTTCGTCCAGATTAGACGAAATTAGCGATATGTATTACCTCCCTTTAAAAAAATCAACGTAATTTCCTGTTTGTGCGTATTTTTTGGCTAGTCAATCGGCTCGAAATCCACATTCGATAATCGATTGTGGAATGGTTTGGTGGAGTTGAATGAAATGTTGAAATGAACGATTTTAAAGCGTTTTTGACGTCAGTTGAATGGAGCACTGAGCGAGTGATTTTTGAATGGTTTAGATCGAGGTGAATGACTATTCCATGTTGTTAGTAACTGTAGCAAATAAAAGATTGCTGCTGTCAATAAAAGAAAAAGATTCGCCAATCAAATTTAATTATAATGCGATGACTGTTGAAACGAAATTGTAAGTTGATATCAAGGTTTTGTTTAATGACGTCTACAAAATGACGTTAAGGCTACAAAAGGTATGTCGTTTGTATTCTAGAAAATCCAAGAACATTCTCAGTCGTATCATTTTGAAAGTTGAACATTGAATGTCTTGATATCCATTAATCTGATATTTTCGAAAGTTTACGTATATCGAACGGCCTCTTTTCTTGTGACTGTTGATGTAAATAAGATATTTTCAAAAATATAAAACCTTTCCGATTACACACAAAAATGCAAAAGGATATGAAGGGCTTATATACTGATCAAAGAAGCTGAAGTGTTAATTTTAATCGAACTATGTCGATAGAAAATATTCCAAGAAAAATGATTTGTATGCTAATATCAATGGATAATTTGGAAATATGCACATGTCATAATAGTTAAGGTAAGTACAGTTAATTACAACGTGAAATTGACATTCAACTCAATCAAAACCCTTCTAAATCGCTCACTCAGCATTCCATTCATTCATTCATTCCAAACACTCACTCAAACCATTCAAAAACGCCCCGAAAGACTAAAAAAATAATAAGATCAACAACTACCTTCAAAATAAATAGAGCAAGAACCAAATCACGATTTCACTGATATAATTGAAATTTTGAGCGTCTGATAGGCTATTGAAGAAATATGAAGCTATTCATAGAGCTTATTATCCCCCGCCGTTTTCGGCGAAGGGGATATAGTAATGCTCTCCGTCCGTCATTCCGTCATTCCGTCATTCCGTCATTCCGTCACTAAACTTGTCCGGAGCATATCTCCTAAAGTATAATAGCTATCAACTTGAAACTTTATGGGTGTATGGATCTCATGGAGGAGAAGTGCAGTGCACAAGAACTACAACTCTTGATTGCATAATTTTGGAGTTATTGCCCTTTGTTATTTTTAAGACTCAGATTTTGTCCGGAGCATATCTCCTAAAGTATTAAAGCTATCAACTTGAAACTTTATGGGTGGATAGATCTCATGGAAGAGGAGTACAGTGCACAAGAACTATAACTCTGGCTTGCAAAATTTTGGAGTTATTGCCCTTTGTTATTTTAAAGACTTAGATTTTGTGGGGGCTTAATTTCTTAAAGTAGAACCCTTAATCTATTAGGCTTCAGTTTACTATCAAGCTTTCTCGGCGGGGGATGGCCATGTCCGACATGGCTCTTGTTTGCATATTTTATTAAAGGGTGGTAAAAAATATCGCTAATTTTGTTCATCGTGAACAAAATTTGCAATATTGGATTACCTCATTCACTCAAAACTCGCGCCACTCGCTCATTCAATTTCATTCCAAAATCATTCAAAGTTAATCCATCTTGTCAATTTCACGATGATATTAACTGAATTCAAATATTCAAAAAAAATTGTAAAAAAAATTCATTGATGGTGGAGGCATATGACCTGTCATAGCAAGTAGATGGGGATTTTGGAAAGGCAAACACTGTCAAACCGTATACTGGGTTTATTAGGAAGTCCAATAAATAACACGTTGGCGTCCACAAACGAAATATATATTTCGTGAACAACAAAAGAGCATCTTTTCATAACCCCGTCTCTCGCGAAAATATAGCTTTTTTGTTCACGAAATTTGAAAAAAAAGTGATCTGATCCAACATGAGTCAGTCGTATGTGTGCAGCTGATGGTACTATTTCTAAGATCGACACATAGGAGGAGAGTTGTATGAGACTAACAACCAAGAACGAAAGGTCGCTGGTCAGAATACTTGTAGATCTCAGAAGATCCCTCTTCGCTAGATCGGTTACCAATGTTTTAGCCCCGGACTGGGCTCGGAAAATCCCTTCTCGTTGAATTTCGTATTTGTTGCTTTTACGTTTAGTTTGAATCTTTGATAGAAATTGACAAACAGATATTTATCCTAGGATAACCAGTTCGAAGAAACCTTACCCCCCCTTTTTTTTTTTAAGTTACATAAAAATGTGTATCCTCCTATCTGTGAAAAATACCCATCGATTAGGAAAACAAGCACTCGTGAGTGCCTCTGTCTGTATATACACACATTACTAGAAAATGTATGGTAAAATTTTTAGGGCGCACACGAAGGATTTCTGTGCGTTCTGAATTCAGGAATACTTTAAAAGACTCGTAGATGATCCTTTTCCTTCTCTTTTAAGGTTGTGGACCCGTAAAAGTTCCGCAAAATTTCGGAAGTAATGAACTTAGCAGTTATAACCGAGGTTTCCTAATGAAAATCATTAGGACACCTAGGTTGACACTGTTAAAGTTCATTACATTCAAAGCGTTGTGGAACTATCACGGGTCCACTACCTTGAATTCTAATAAAGTTTCGCTTAAAGTTAATTTTTTTCACGTTGTGGGGTTCTATATTTAGTTAATGATTTGGGCTTTTATAAAGAAAGTGAGAGCTAAACACGTACCTTTACCACATTTCGGATTATTAGTAACTGGCAAGGGCATAGCTCCCACTACGCACATTACGCAATTACGTAAAACAAATAAATCCTCTTTCGAAAAAATCTCGTTGATGAATGATCATAACATCGAAACTACAGCTTATTCAAGCTGTAGTTACGATGTTTGATTATTCACCAACGCTCAAACGCTTGGATGGAGGGCTTTGGTGTTTAGTCACAGTCCACATATCGCTTTTATCCTGTTTATTATTTGTTGGTCGCCTTCGAAATGCGTAAACATTTCGGAATCCTAGCTACCCCTATGACTGGTTAAAACAACAGCTAAACTAACCCTGTTTTATAGCCTTAAAACCTTTCATTTTCATTTTTCCTACGTTCTTTTTTTATATTTCAGGATATAGACATGGCGATATGTGGTAACGGATCAAACTGGGCCAAGGTTGCTCTAGTCCTCGTACTGATTGGGTTTGCCCTACACATCGCTGGCTACGCTACAAACTATTGGGAACAAAAGGAGACGGAGAGAGAGTCCACGGTGCTAGCGATTGGTCTATGGAAAGCGGAAAACTGTTCCGGGGGACACGATGCTGCTTGCCAACTTATAGATATACCATCTACTTATACCGACGGTTTGTTTGTTTGTTTGTATGGGGTTTAACACCGCATTTAACAATCCTTCAGTAATATCGCGGCGGCTGGAGCACCCTACAGTGGATTCCAGGTATTTCTCACATCAGCACTACCAACGCATCCTCTCATAGGCTCCAACTGCTATCCCACATACGTCTACGATTATCAACCTATTGGTTGGAGATAAATAATCGGAAAAGGATGAGTGCCGCCGTCGAAGATTGAGCCCGATAACTTTTGAATGATAGTCCGATGCGCTACAACTGTTCCTGACAAAGGCTCCGACGGTTAGTACGAGGTGTTGACGTTGCCAGTTTGAACAAATCTGGTATAAATACCCGGTCATTTTTCCTGTAATAATCTAGATAGCAGTTTATTAAAGTTGACTTAAGGTTGAGAACCCGAAATAGTTCCTCAACATTTCGGGTTTGTGATCATTCAGAACGCAATCATTTGGAAACCTCGGTTAACATCGTAAAACGTTGCGGAACTATTACGGGTCCGTTACCCTAGAAACATTACCAAAACGTTCTGACACACAAATAAAATTTCGGATATCACGGTTTATAGGAACATCATTCGGATATAGTTATCCGCAAATTGGAATCGCGGAGAGTCCCTGATCAGAAAACGAGTCGCTTATCAGACAACAAACTCTGAAATCCGACTAATATAAACCATCTGATCTTCCTTGGGGGGGGGGGGGGGATTTTTACTTTTTCGATCGCTTTTAGTCGCACATTCCTGATTGGGGGGGAGTTAACAAGATTTTTACCTTTTCGATCGTTTTTGGTCGCATATTCCTGATTGGTTCTGTAACATACTGTATTAAGGTAGTGGACCCGTAATTGTTCAGTAACGTTTTATGAACTTTTAACGGTGTTTACCGAGGTTTCCTAATGATTTTCATTAGGAAACCACGGTCAACACGTGAAAGTTCAAGAGTTCCGAAATGTTGCGGAACTTTTACGGATCCACCACCTTAAGCGGAATTAAAGATATTCAAATTCACATTAGAGAACCGAAAATTCGTGTAGCCAGTCGACGACATTTAAGACATTTTCAATAATTGTGTGAAAATCTAAGACACTGACAAGATTGATGTGGGCACATTGAATACTCAGAATAAACTGCACACATGCGCAGACCGATTTGCCTTCTCACTTTGCAGATCTGTTTTATAGACTGGTCCCACTGTCGACTATCATAAAAGAAATGCAGATGTCGACAGCAGGACCAGTCTCATCTGTTTAATTACTAGAAATGTCTCGCGAATGCTCAGATTTTCCTTTTTTGATCTATATTTTTTTCAGGATCGTTGTATGGAACTCGAGCGTTTGAAACAATTGTGTTAATTCTGTTGTTGGTCACTTCGGTAGTGTTTGTACTGTACGTGTTCACGGACAAGTGTAGACTTTTGGCAGTTGGAATATTCCTGCTCATTATGTGCTTTGTAACAGGTATAAAGAAATATGAGTCTGTGTGTGACATTTCCAACAATTTCAAAAGTGCGCCAAGCGAAGACTCTGGCCAGTCTGTGCATCCGCACAGTCCGACCATAGTCTTCCCAATGCGTTTTATATTGATAGGATCTTAAATTGTCTTGAGACAGTTAGATGATCTTCTTATTGCACTAAGTGACTGTCTAGGCTGTTCAATGTTTCTACTTCACGCACATGTCAAATTGTTGGAAATATCAAGCACAGGCTCATATGGTCTTCCTTTTTCAATTCATAAGGAACTCAGAACCCTTTTCCATTTGTCCCAAGTTTTAGACCTATCTAAACTGAAAGAGGTTGTATATATACAAGACTGGTCTCAGTGTCAACTGTCGGCTGTTTTGATAGTCGACAGTGGAATCAGTCTAGTTGCATACGACGTTAATCTAATATTGTTTGTTTCCATTAATTTTGGTGCTTTCTTACTGGCTGAAAAATTAGTTTTATTTCTTAATAGAAACAATTTCAAGTACGCAGCTGCTTTTTAAGCTTGCACGCAAAGTAGTTTCGCAAGAAATCTGTCTTTATACAGAGAAATTCTTCTATTTTTGCTTCATGTTAGTAAATTATAAGAGATGAAGAGAGTAACTTTTTTTTTTATTTCATTTAGGTGTGGATTTAAAAAAAACTAATCACACTGATGTATGAATCCGCTTCGGGTATTCAAACAGTATGATTATATTTTTTTAATTTCATACCTTAAGAAATCAAAAATACCCTCATCATCTCTTAAACGAAACCTGAGAGTGATTTAAAATGAAATAATTCACGAGGTAGAAAATATTGCGGGTCTATATATGAAAACAAGCAATATTTCATTTTTCACAACTCAGTGGGATGTCTAAATCCAAGGATTGTACAAGTTAATAGTTCTGCATTGTTTTGGATCTAATGAAATTCAACAGTATTAATTGGGGTTTCCTAATGGTTTCATTATGAAACCTCGGTTAATATTGTCAAAGATCATGAATTTCGAAATGTTGCGGAACTATAACAGGTCCACTACCTTAAGAAATTTCTCCTGTTACTGCGTGTATTTTGACAATAAAACATAGGATCGTTTTAAGTTGAACTGAAATCTTGCAGTACGTTTGACATACATTTCCTTAAAATTGTTTGACGAATGATAGAGTTGGTATTCTGCCACCGGAAAATTAAATGTTAACTTGATTACCCGAATATTCGGTATATTCTTCATTTGCCAAAAATTCAGAGGGAGTATGGATCCCCGATCACAATGTCTTAATCAGCGCACGATCCTTAAGATTTTGAATGTCTTTTATCTTGTTCTTTCAGTGGCGTGTGGAATTCTAGGCATGATAATATGGCTTGCCCAACTACCGACAGACTTCTTTCCGGGGTATTCATTTGGGCTTTCAGTGTTTGCTTTATTGTTAGCGTTTCTGGCAGGAATAATGTTGATACCTGATGTTAGACAGTTTAATAAAAATAACTCAAACAAGCCCGACCCTATAAGGGTACTTCCCAGTGATAGACAAAACAAGTACGAGTCTTTTGAGAAAAGCGAATATCGGTCCTATAACCGGAAGTTTAGAACACCGGAACCGGATACTGAAATCCGCCATTATTATAATCCAAATCGGAAACATTCTACTTCTTCGACGTATGATCGGGGAATCCCTATGAGAAAGTTTAGAAACCAAAACTACGCGAGAAGTGAAATTCAGACACCAGATGTGTATCTTGGTGACCAACCACGATACCCAAGAAGGTACTAGAGATAGCTTGAATCATGTTTGAGTTAGTATATTGATTGATGATCATCGATCATATATGAAATAAATGCTTTACGGACCTATTGGTGATTGTGGAAGTGCGTTTACGTGTTAAATTTGTAATTACAAATACATATCGATTATCGAGTGGCTAGTGCAAACTATTCTAAGTGCGCACCTGCCATAGTTTTGTGCTGGCACATCGATAAGCAATAACAACAGAACAATATATGTATAAAAGCTGATTTACTCTTTCGAAAAGTGTAAAAAGGCAATTTCTTAAAGGATTTATGCTGATGATCCCTTCGTTAAGTTTTCAATAAAAAGTGATGTTATACTTGTAGTTTAAATAAACATTTCTTATTTTCATCATTTGTTCCGAACAGTTCGAATCAATTAACGTTACGCAATAAATAAGATCGTTTAGTTTGCTACTTTCACATCTATAGCACTAAATTCCAACAAATTATTTCAGCTTTTTAAATCAGGTATCATCGCGATCTAATTATATATTGGCTTCTCTTTGTGTACGCAATTATGTATGCATCTTTTATAAAAGTAAATTATCGCATGTAGAAATTTTGGTTTGCAATCATTTTGTCTGGTAAAACACAGCACTTTTATCTATTCCAAAGTGCATTTTTAGGCTACGATAATAACAAATTATCTATAGGCCTTGTCAGTCATCTTTGAAACAACCACACTTCGCCTTATTGCTCGATAATATTAGTTATACGGTTTCTTGCCGGGGTATATGACGATTTATTCCCGGCTGGAAAAAATGATGTCACCCGAGCCGCAGGCGAGGGTTGACATCATTTTTACTGCCGGGAATAAATCGTCATTTACCCAGGCAAGAAACCGTATTACGAATTTATTGTACTTCAAAGTTTTAGGGCTAAATATCCGTCTTTTGCCTATTTCAGGCCTTGGTATAAACAGAATTCTTTTAAACCACCAACATCCCTTAATGCGCCCCTTTGAAAAGTAAACGTGTACAAAGTGACGTCATATATAGTTGTGACGTCACACTACTACACTCCGCGATGTTGTGATATGAAAGCGGTTCATGGCTGAACCTGCGAGATAGTTGGCACTTTAAATGGACAGATTTGTAAGATGTGAAGGTATTTATTGACATCTATATCATTTTTATTTGAACATTATTAACTGGCATACTTTTAGACTGTAGCCTAATGTGAATACTCTGTTCGTGTTATCAGCGAAGCGAGGGAATCATGGCTGCCATTGCCGTTTCGATTTTTGTCTATGTTCACGGCGAGGCGCCTTAAGGAAACATTAGACGTTACATGGGAGCGGCCGTAGATATCAATGTTTGTCAGGTCAGCATTAACCAATGAAAATGCTACAATTTTCTTTGCAGTATAATAATGATTCCCTGCAGATCGTCAGTCACATCTACTTCTGATATCATTATCTTGTTCTATGCTGTATGTGCTAAACAGCTTGGCCTCTCTTGGCCTAATAAGCTTCCGTACCCATGTTCTACTTGAGGGATAGTCCACTACCAACTATGGTTACATTATTTGCAGCGTCCTTGATGATTCTACTTTTTCCTGTGTCACGTGAACACAATGTCAACATCCCAGTCATCTTCAAAACAGTTTTCATGAGATCTGAAAAAACGGTAGAAAAGTTGCCCTTCAAAAACCTTTAACCCTTTCCTGTTTTTCAAAATTTTGGACCTGTCCAAATTCAAAGGTTTTGCAGACGGAAATTTAAAGTGCATTTAATTTGAAAAAATAACCATTCAGTAGGGTAGAAAATAGTGTGGAAAAAGAAGAAATTGCTTGTTAGGAGCAATTTCTTCTTTTTTCACAATGTTTTCTAAATCATAAAATCACAAGCACATAAAAAGCAGGGATTAAACAGCAAAGGGTTAAGATACGATTAAGTTGCAAGAATTTAGAATTTAAACGAAAATAAGTTTGTGAAGCTTTGAATATTGCATATCACAAACCCTTTTACGTAATATGGAGAAACATTGCACTCGAATCGGGAAATAAAAGCAGAATACAGACAGAAGTAGCCGTAAATTAAAAACTATTGGCTCAGAAAGAGAGAGAGAAAACAAAACAAAACAGAATGCTAAAATATAAAGGCAATTTCCGTAATTTCAATTCTGACTAAACGGCTTCTATTCATCCTGTCAATTACCTGCACTCCATCGGTCCGACCGAAAACATTCTCAGTAGATAAGACCTTTCTTTATTGGGTTGTTGTGTGGATGGAACCAGAAGATAATCACCGGGGTCCAGGAAAAATCGGCCTATAGAGGGAAAAATGGCGGATTTTAGGGCTGTCAGTTATAACTAAAGATATTAACAAGAGAGTCACCCGACGCTAAGCAGTCTGAATTATAGCTTTATTCAATTAGACATAAATATAAACAGTTAGTAACAACGTGACATTGACAAAACGAATAATGTTGGAATGATTTTGGAATGCAATTAAATGGTATGTGGAGCTAGTTTAGGAAGAAACTGAAGGGATGTTATATAATACATCGCTAATTGCGCCCAAATTGGACACGGTGAAATGTTTTTGAATGATTTCGGAATGATATTGAATGAGAGAGAGGAGCGATTTTTGAGTGAAATTTCAGGGAGGTACAGTGCTGTCGGCTAACCCTGCGCACCTAAGAAAGTCAAGTACAAAATTCGTGTAAAGATATCGGTTTTACAAAACAAATCAATACACGAATGTACTCGTTGACCATTTTTGCTATGTAAAAGACATTTTATCTAGAACAAAATGTCACAAGAATAACACAATCCGGTGATGAACAGAGGCACCGTCGCGTATTATCAACGCAGTTTTCATCGGCTAAACCTGCGCAGTCGAGGAAAGAACCTACAATTAATGTCCGTAATTTGTTAAAATTAAAAAGAAAGACACTGAGACAAAATCGGGAATCTTTTTGCTTTATACACACATTAACTTTTTGTTAAAAATGGTGGTATCGATCGAATTTTGAGTATGAAAAATAGGTTGTTCTGCTTTTATGTTTAGCGGCCATTTTCTTAGTTTACATGACGTCATATAGATGCGCAGCTTTAGACGACGCGCAGGATTACCCGACATGAGTGTAATCCAATATCGCTAATTTTGTTCCGGATGTAATTTTGTATTATTATTATTATTATTATCATTATTATTATTATCATTATTATTTTTAGTAATCATTTTGTTTGTTTGAATGGGTTTTACGTCGCTTTCAGCAATTTCGCAGTTATATCGCGACGGCCTTTAGTAATCATATGTTACCTTCATGGATAAGCATTGCAAATGGGCATGATTTTGGCTAAAGTTGAGCCGTCATCTGGAAAAGTATGTTTGTCCAAGAACTTTTCGAGGGCACTGTAATTTAGACTGGTTCCCTTCCCTTTTTTTTTTAACTATGTGAATGTAAATAAATAGAGAATAAAAGCCTGATCAGTGGATACGCCAACTTTATTTATACTTACCCGAGGTTTCTCGATACTCGGCGTAGGTTTCCTCATTCTCTGGCATAAGCGGATCAGTTTGGTCAAAATAATATTTGCCTATCTTCCCGGGAGAAGAGGACGTCAACTGAAACATGATGTGCAGCGATACAGTTAGTTACATCGTGAAATTGACATTCATCTCAATCAAAACCGTTCTGAATCGCTGTATCAACGTTCCATTCATTCATTCATTCATTCCAAATACTCACTCAAACCATTCAAAAACGCTCCAAACGCACTGAAGAGAATTAAGAACATCATTCAAAATAAATAATGCTAGAAAAAATCGCGACTTAACTGACATAATTCAAATTTTAAGCGTCTGATTGGTTCTTGAAGAAATAGGGAGCTAATTATAGAACTTGAATGCGTATTTTATTAAAGGAAAGTAATAAATATCGCTTATTTTGTTCATCATGATCAAAATTAGCGATATTGGTTTATCTCCCTTTAATTTCACTCAAAACTCACTCCACACACCCATTCCATTTCACTCCACTATCATTCAAAAGCATTCACAATTTTACGATGTTGTTAATGTGTATATTATCAAATAATGATTATCAAGATCGAAAAGATCGATGGCCTTCCCCGAAAAATACGTGCTTATCTGAAGAAAAATTACTGTTGATGCACAAAGTTTAAGTGAATGATCAAATGTCAGTTATGGTTTTACCTGTGAAGGCAAAATGGACTTATTTATCACTCATTTAAACGTGTGTATCTATAGTATGTTGTTCTTGCATATCACACCACTCAAACTAAGAGATTAATGAAATATAATTTGACTTTATATTCTCTATATTCTTATATTCCATTTGTCGAAATATCACTAATTTTTTCAAAGGAAAAATGTAGAAAATAAGGCGAAATTGCTCTCAAAAAGGAAATTACTTTGTCCGAAAAATACCATCTGCCATATTCAGAAAGATCTTTTTTTTAAACAATATATTCGATATCTAAAATTTGACGAGTCTAAGATTTATTTCAAAGGTGAAGTTCGTACTTTACGGAATGACGTTCCAAAACACAGGACTTAAGGTAGTGGACCCGTAATAGTTTCGAAACCTTTCGGAAGTCATAAACCTTTTAGGTGTTCACAGAGGTTTCCTCGAGATCTCATAAGAAAACATCGGTTACTATTGGGAAAGATCATGAGTTGCGGAACTATTACGGATCAACTTCATAATAATAACGGTCAGAAATTTTCGAAAGTCATAGGGCATAGCTGGCGATCCGTGAATCTTCGAAGACAAAGATACAAACCTGGAAGATTTCAAAACCTATTGCATACAGTCCTACCCCATCTAATTTTTGCTGCCGATGGTATAATTGTAGTAGAGATACTATTAATGGAAGACGTCCGTTATACCGCCTCTGGACATTGGCTGAAATAGAAAGAAAAGGAATATTCTCCAAAAATTCGATGACAGCGAAACCTGGGCCCCGTTTAAAAAAACTTCTCACGGAAAAAAAAAATAATAATCGTAAGTCAAAATCAAAAATCGTACGTAGTATTTTCATTCGTTGTTAAATTCTGCCTTGTAAAATCTCATTGGAATCGTCTTTAGGAAGACGATTCCAATGAGATTAAACATGGCAGAATTCTACATTTAGTTACTATAGTAGAAGCAACTTTGATTTTTGACTTACGCAGAAAATGATCGTAAGATGTTTAGTTAAACAGTCCCCTGTAGTAAAGTTTCCTTTTCGAATATCTGATTTTGAATATTGCGGGAACGCAGTAAAAAGCAGCGAGGCAAAGGTGGCGTGTCTGTTTGTCTGTTTTCTCTTTCATTTGTTCAATGTCCCTCATTGACTTTTATAAAACATTTTTTGCTCGAGAATGCAAATCAATGATTAAGCATCACGTTTTTAAGTCGCACTTCACTTTAAATGGGATATAATTGCAGGATCAATCGATATTTGAAACCTTTTTATTTTACATCGATTGAGAAAAAGACTTTAATATGCTTAGGATAATCACCCTCTCCTCCGTAATTTAACTAGTACTCGGGCCAAATACGGAGCCATTGCAAGCCAAAAAATTAATAGCCGTTCCCAGGGACCCGTTTTACCAATTTTCTTAAGAAAAAATCGTAAGTCAAAAACACAAATCGTACCTGGTGTTATCATTCATTGCTAGGTTCTGCCTTGCAATATCTCATTGGCATCGTCTTAAGAAGACGATTCAAATAAGATTATAGGTGGTAGAATTCCATATTTAGCTACTACTGTAGAAGTAACTTTTTTTATTTTTGACTTACGCAAAAATGATCGTAAGATGTTTGGTAAAACAGGCCCCTAGGATCGAACTCAGAAGATTTCTAGCTCTACAAGTTACTGAATCCGAATGAGAGAGGTTTTAGAAAATACATCATCTTGAGGCAAATTAAACATCATGAATGCAACTTGAATAAGATTATCTTTTTATGTTTTGGTAGAAAAATGCGATATAACAATCAAACGAGGTAAAGGGTGAACTGAAGGGTAGCATACAAATCAGAGCATTAGACTTAAAAACTTTTATCATGCTCATCTGAGAATTTTCTCAAATTTTAACTTGAAAATAGAGCTTTAATCTGTTGTAATACTATAGTAAATGCATGAACATAAAAGTTAAATTCATTAAGTTGTTACAAATAACAACTTATCGATATTATCATTAATGTTCACACATTTATTTAAATTAAAAAATCGAGAAAAAATCAGTTAAGTTTATAAAAAGATTAATAACCTCGGACCCGGAAATAATGAATGAAAAAAAAAAGATTTTGTTTTTCGAACACGTGGGGCGACTTACCGTCGGCGTGTAACGTAATGATGTATTGTGGGTTAATGAAGAACGAAGGAGATTCTAACCAACCTCCTGCGTTAAAGCCGCTCTTCCATCGACCCTTTATACAATGTTGATATTCTGCAAAGAAATGTGATAGGCTATTGCGATCAAAGTTCTAACTGAAAATTTCTACTAAAAATGAACGTGACACGTCAGGCCAAAAAGATCACCAGTGGCCCGTTTTACTAAACTTTAAACTTATTGAGGAAAAACTGATCGTAAGTCAATATCACAAATCGTACCTGGTGTTTACATTCAATGTTAGATTCTGCCTTGAAATATCTAATTTAAATGGTCTTTAGAAGACGATTTCAATGAGATGATGCTTGACAAAACTCCATATTTAGTTACTACTGTAGAAGCAGCTTTTTGACTTGATGTTTAGAAAACAGGCCTCTGGGTAGTGTTCGTCGATCCAAGTAAGACTGATCAAAGAACATTCAACCCCATCCCTGTATAAGACTTTTTTTTTTAAAAAAAAAAATGCTACCTCTGATTGACCTTCATGTATGATGGACCAAAGGCCCCCCCTTTTTTTTTTAAAGAAAACGTATTTAAAGATTTGCCAGATTGTTCTTTTGGCGCAACAGGTCACATAAAGATATTCTAGCACAATATTATATGCCCATTTAACACCGAGACACATACTGATGCTATGCAAAATCATATATAAAACATTCGCCGTTAAGGACATCGTGAAATTGACAAGGCGAATCATTCGGAATGGTTATGGAATGAAATTGAAAAAGAGTGTGAAACGCGTTTTCAGCGAGGTTTCAGGGTGGCAATCCAATACCGCTAATTTTGTTCATGATGAACATAATTAACGACATAATTACTTCCTCCCTTAGAACATGCACACAGGATTCACGAATAGGTTTCTTTATCTTCACAAACTCATCATACGATTACAAAATTGAAATCGTGGATTTAATCTGCCGATTTTTATTTTCAATCTAGTTGTTGATCTCATAATTTTTAATAAAACTGGTGTTTTTTGAATGGTTGGAGTGAGTGTTTGGAATGAATGATTAGAGCGCTGGGCGAATGAATTTGAATGGTTTTGATCGGAATGATGATCAATTTCACGATGTAATTAATTGTATCAAAGAATGTCAGGATAAACTCTCTGTGAGGATACACGAAATTATTGTCGATCCATCGATTACTTTGCACAAATATGACACGTTGTGCAAAAATGAGCACCTGGAAACTCCGTAAAAATAAACTTTTGAAAAGAGGTTGGTTCCAATAAAGATTAAGGTAGTGGACCCGTAATAGTTCTACAACTTTTCGGAAGTAATGAACTTTAACAGTGTTAACCGAGGTTTCCTAATAAATATCATCAGGAAACCTCGGATAACACTGTTAAAGTTAATGACTCCCGAAACGCTGTGGATCTATTACGGGTCCACTACCTTAAGAACATATTCAGAAATTAAAAACTTTGTTTCGGCCCTGGTCAGAGCCTGTGCTTCCAGGATCTTTACTTTTCGCGAAATTAAGGTGGTTGACCCGTAATAGTTCTGCAATGTTTCGGGGGTAATGAACTTTGACAATGTTAACCGAGGTTTACTATTGATTTTCATTTGGAAGCCTTGTTCAATATTATGTTAGAGCATGAGTTCCGAAATGACTACCTTAAGACATTCCTCAATATTCGCCTTCAAGTTCGCGTAATATTCTACAAAATTCTACAAAGGTTTTTTGCTTGATACGTCACAAATGTTACCTGCCCTGCGTTCAGGATCACCAAACGGCGCAAACAGTTTTCCAATTGTACCCCGCTTTGCACGTGCACCTGCGTGCGAAGCAGGGTATAATTGGAAAACTGTTTGCACCGTTTGGTGATCCTGAACGCAGGGCTGCTCTATCGCTGATTTCATCATGATCGAGATCTAGAAATACAATACGTAAAATGAGCCTTTGCGTGGGTTTTCCAAAAAATCAAATATGCGCAAAGCAAAGACTCTGACCAGCCTATGCATCCGCACAGTCTGACCAGAGTCTTCACTATGCGTTTAGTAGATAGACAAGGTCTCAAAGTATCTGTAGACCATCAGGTAACCTTATATTAACAATATGTGGCTGTCAACGCTAGTCAATTTTTGCATCTCACGAACGTTTCAAATTGTTAGAAATATCTCGCACAGGCTCAAATAATGTTACAGAACCATCATTAGCGATTCCATCATGATCGAAGTCTGGTGAAAGGTTACATATAATCACGTTACAATATTCTCTACGCCAAAGACGTCACATTTGTTACCTGCTCTATCACTGATTCCATCATGATCGAAGTCCGGTGATAGGTTACATATAATCATGTTACAATATTCTCTACAGAAGTCAGAAAAACACATCCAAAATTCCCCGTCATCTTGTGACGTCACTTCTAACTCCGCCTTCACACTGTTGGCAACCATGTTCCATTCTTCTGACCTGGCAACGAAATAAAAAAAAATGGTTCCAATTTAGACACAATCATGCCAATGATATGGATCATTTTCAAAATAATTGGAAATTGTGAAAGGTGGATAGAATTTAATACAGGTCATTAAGAGTTGCCAATAGAAAAAAAAAACTAGTGTAGTAATAGTAAATGTCATCTCTGACGTTTCGCTTGTGTAGTGCAAGGTCACTTTGAATAATTTTTGCTTACCCATCACTCCAAGCCCCTTGCCCCGTGTCACCCCAGGGGTTTCGAACCCGGATCAGTTTAGCTGTAGCGTCAAGATATTGGACCTCGTCAACACCAGTAATCACATAGAATGATTGGATACAGTTAATTAAATCGTGAAATTGACATTTAACTCAATCAAAACCATTCTAAATCGCTCACTCAGCGCTCCATTCATTCATTCCAGACACTTACTCAAACCATTCAAAAACGCTCCAAACTCACTGAAAAACATATAACAACAATTTCGTTCAAAATAAGAATAGCTGGGGAAAAAAATTAGGATTTCAATCATTTAATTGATATTGCAAGCGTCTGATGGGTTCTTGGGGGAAATAGGGAGCTATCTATAGAACTTGTATGCATTTTTAAAGGGAGGTAATCAATATTGCTAATTGTGTTCATCCTGAACCAAATTTACAATACTGGATTACCTCCCATTAAATTCACTCAAAAGTCGCTCCACACATTCATTCAATTCCATTCCTAAATCATTCCATAGTCCTTGTAAATTTCACAATGTTCTTAACTGTACCATCCCTCGTTTTTCTGTCTCAGATCGGCCTATAATAATTTTTGCTTACCCATCACTCCAAGCCCCTTGCCATTCCGTGTCACCCCAGGGGTTTCGAACCCGGATCAGTTTGGCTGTAGCGTCAAGATATTGGACCTCGTCAACACCAGTGATCACATAGGAATGATTGGATACAGTTAATTAAATCGTGAAATTGACATTTAACTCAATCAAAACCATTCTAAATCGCTCACTCAGCGCTCCATTCATTCATTCCAGACACTCACTCAAACGATTCAAAAACGCTCCAAACTCACTGAAAAACATATAACAACAATTTCGTTCAAAATAAGAATAGCTGGGGGGAAAATCGGGATTTCAATTATTTAATTGATATTGAAAGCGTCTGATGGGTTCTTGGGGGAAATAGGGAGCTATCTATAGAACTTGTATGCATTTTTAAAGGGAGGTAATCAATATTGCTAATTGTTTTCATCCTGAACCAAATTTACAATACTGGATTACCTCCCATTAAATTCACTCAAAAGTCGCTCCACACATTCATTCAATTCCATTCCTAAATCATTCCATAGTCCTTGTAAATTTCACAATGTTCTTAACTGTACCATCCCTCGTTTTTCTGTCTCAGATCGGCCTATAATAATTTTTGCTTACCCATCACTCCAAGCCCCTTGCCATTCCGTGTCACCCCATGGGTTTCGAACCCGGATCAGTTTGGCTGTAGCGTCAAGATATTGGACCTCGTCAACACCAGTAATCACATAGGAATGATTGGATACCATCCCTCGTTTCTCCGTCTCAGATCGACCTTCTTTATCCTAGAAATAAACAAGATTTTAGACTTTTTCACGCCACATTACCTTGTATCTAATCCTGAACCCTTTCCTGTTTTACAAAATTTTGGACCTGTCCAAATTCAAAGGTTTTGCAGATGAAAATTTAAAGTGGATTTAATTTGGAAAATAACCATTCTGTGGGGTAGAAAATGGTGTGGAAAAAGAAGAAATTGCTTGTCAGAAGCAATTTCTTCTTTTTTCACAATGTTTTCTCGATTATAAAATCACAGGCACGTAAAAAGCAGGGATTACACAGCAAAGGGTAAAAAGAGTTACCCAGGAGATATTTCTCATTAGTTCGAATCCACATTATGAGATGAAAGGCTCACGAGAAGAAATTTTAAAAGAAATGTTTCCAAGAGTTTATTTTTAAAGTCTGATAAGCTTCATTCTGCCTGACCAAAGTTTTTTTTTCCGATTATCAACAATTTCCGATTGAATTTTCAAGGGGATCAATCAAGTAACATTATTTCCAAGTTTGATTCATATTTGCTCAACAGTTTGGGAAAATAATATTTTCAAAGAAGCATTTCATGATACTCCGGACTTTTCATCTTTCACAAGTCAAAAATTCACGAAAACCTTTTTATTTCGGGCTAACGATAATTTGGTCAAAATATACGCATTGGTAGTTTTGGGTGGATTTAATGGGAGGTAATCCAATACCGAAAATTCATAGATTCAAGCATAGGCATTTGGATTCAGGATTTTATAAGAACTTACATGAATCACTATAATAAATATATCAACAAGGTAGTGCAGTCGCCATTTTCAAAGGGAACGGATGTTTTTACATGCAATTTGGTACTCGATTCTCACGAGTAAACACGTGCCGTGACGGTAGCCAAAGATGCTTGTAAAAACATCCGTTCTCTTAAACATGGCGGCTGCACTACCTTGTGTATTCTTTATTAAAGATGAGTGATATTGGTAAAATCTTAATAAAGCCCGCATCCAAGTGCCTATGGATTCAAGATGAACAAAGATTAGCGATATTGATTACCCCCCCCCCCCCCCTTCATTAGATATGCATTCAAGTTCATTAGCTTCCCTTTTCTTCAAGAACCTATCAAACGCTTTTTTGTCAGTGAAATCGCGATTTCTTTTAGCTTTGTTTACTTTGATTGATTGATTGATTGATTGATTGGATGGAGTTTGACGACGCTTCAACATTTTTCAGTTATACCGCGTCGGCTTGAGCACCCAACAATGGATTCCTGGTATTTCTCTCACCAGTACAACCATCACATTCTTTCCTAGCCTCAAGCTGCTATCTCACATAGCCTACGATTATCAACCGATTGGTGAGAGAGAAAGCGTCGGAAAGAATGAGTGCCGCCGTCGAGGATCGAACCGAGGACCTCTAGATTGACAATCCGACGCGCTACCAACTGCACTATGACGGCGACCTTCATTTTGAATGGCGTCGCTGATTATATCTTTTTCACATTCGGAACATCACTCGGCCATTTACGTAAACTGCAACAAACCTCAGATGTATATGTAAAGCGAATGGGTATGTTACAAAATCGTGCATTTTGTTAGGCGGAAACAGTGTAAGAAAAATTAGCACTGTAGATTTATATATTTTACAGTAAATAACGGCTGAAAAAATCTTAACTTTTGAGAATGACGAATCATTCTCAAAAAATAAGATTTTTTCAGCCGTTTTTTAAGAATCTAAAGATTTTTTTTATAAGGATACGATGGTTTCACGTCAGTGACATAAACGAGTAGCGTTGGCGACGTCGAATGTTTTTCACTCACAGTTTCGAGGGCTAACACCATTTTAACTGACGTCATCGAGTTTTTCCGAGGTTTTCCCGTACTTTTTAAAATTTTAAAAATAGTCCGTCTATGTACATCCGAGGTTGATCGTGAGATTGGCCGAGTGGTGTTCCGAATAATCTTTTTCAGTGAGTTGGGAGCCATTTTGAATGGTTTGTGTGAGTGTTTGGAAGGAATGGATGGAGAGATGAGTGAATGGTTTAGAAGGGTTTTGATTGAGATGAATGTGAATTTCAAAATGTTACTAGCTGTACCTTTCGAATCAAGAGAATTCAAAGTCTTCAATTAAAAGGGTAAATGAAAGTGGGTTTTAATCAATGACAAAGGATCGGTTTGACGCTGTGAATGGATGACTATCAAAGACAAAAACTATGACATCTTAATGAATCTGGGTGAATTGACATTTACAACAAACAATACTCTTGGTTTTTGTTGTTGAAATTAGATGGAAATTACGAAAGACCTCTACTGTTTGAAAGCTAATCGATGTTGACCTTTTGAAGTGACGTAAATACAGCTTCATATTTGTTGTAGTTAAAATTTGTTTCCCAGTGAATATATTTGAAAACAAGTCAAATCTGGATTTCTAAATTTATTTTTGTTTTTTGGAATAGGATTCAACGCTGCTTTTAATGATCTTTTTTTTATTTATTTATTATTATTATTATTTTTTTTTTTGGGGGGGGGGGGGTCGAGCATATCATCGTTACTCCCATTACATCCTGTCCTAGCAACCAGCTACTCTCCTGATTGTGCTAAAAAATCTTCTGATTTTGGAATAAAATTCCAATATTAGTATATTTTCAATATGACCTCTTCAAATTAAAATATCTCAAATAGTAGAAAAAGTTGGTCTAGAAATTATTGTCAATGAATCTTATGTTGTTAAAACTTATAAGAATCGTCTCAACGGGACGATTCTATTCAGTTGTAACAACATTAGATTAATGAGAAATTCACAGTTACAGGGTTTGTTGTCAAAACGTGCACTAAACAACCAATTTTTTAACGACCGCATTTCATTCAACCCGTAAGTGGTTGCTTAATTAAAGGCCCAGTCTGCGTTTAGAGTAAAAAATTCTCTTTCGTGAATATTCTTTGAATATTTTTTTCTTGATTTAACCTTATGAAATATGAGTTTAAAAGAATACAAATAAATTGACAAACGGCGGCTTTTTCGTGGAACTCATTTTCTGTGGTATTAAGTAAAATATGTAAATGAGATTTTGGTCATGTGAAATACGCCCACGCCCGGGAGCAATATAGGAGCGTTATTCAAATTAATGCTCGAAATGTTGCGGGCCATAACTATTCATCAAGTTAGGCCTATATTTTGATCATCACGTCAGAATCAGTTACATTACCGTATATTGGAATGACAAATTCAATGTTTTGGATTTATTTTGAAAAAAAAATCTAGGATTTGTGTACATAGTCGTCTAAGATCATTGTCAAGTGCGTTTCGGAAAAGCTCACGAACATGGATGGGGGCTTTAATTTACTTTTTACTGTCTTCATATTTGAAGCCTGAATGGTCGATAATTATTCAGAATAAAATGTTGATATGAAAGAAGGAACGGCGAGAAAAAAAAAGTTCAGTTTTTTCTGTCTAGTACTCTCATTCAATTCAGTATATTTTTTCTAAGATTCATGCTCTATTCTCGGTGGAGTCGAAGGCAAATCGGAAATGTATTGAAAATATATCAGTGGGCGTTGAATAAATCTGCAGTTAGGGGCCTACGATGATTTGTCGCACACTTATGATTAGATTTGTAAATTGTCCGTTTTTACGAACAAAACAAATTTTCCCTATAGAAATTCGGGGGTTCTGTCCCAAGTTCATAATTCAAAAACATGTGCAAACGTTTAAAAATGACACCCAGCTAAGCGCGGCAGTCAACGATCAAAGCGGGTTGTCATTTCGTAAACGTTTTCATCTAGTTCGCGGTGTTATTCCTTCGAGTTCGGATTCTTTCAATTTGAGCCCCGAAAGAAGTATTTAGTTTAGTGATTGAGAACCATTTGAATGGAACTACCATGTGCGTAGGCGTACAAACTTGCGTTCCTAAAGTGGATTTCAATGAGATAGGACATTAATTTTCATTCAAACTGGATGCTCTTTTTGGATTGACGAAACATGAACTTAGTTTACTCCACTTAAGCTTCTGTAATGTCTTACCTAAGTCACCCTTGAAATATATCATGCTGCAAATCAAATACTGAGAATCTTACCACGTCGCGGATTGATTAAGTCTAGATATAGTATTTACGACTAGATCTACTACTACTTCTTCTTTTACTACTACTACTTCTTCTACGACTACTACTACTACTACTACTACTACTACTACTACTACTACTACTACTACTACTACTACTTCTACTTCTACTACTGCTACTACTACTACTACTACTACTACTACTACTACTACTACTTCTACAACAACAACAACTACTACTACTAAAAATACTACATCTTCTACTTCTACTACTACTTCTACTTCTACTACTACTTCTACTTCTTTTACTACTACTTCTACTTCTTTTACTACTACTTCTACTTCTTTTACTACCACTACTACTACTTCTACTACAACAACAACTTATAATAATAATGATAATGTTTATAATTATGTTTGTGATACTACAGGTAATCTTACCACACTTAAGCACCCTATCACAGCTCCGCTTTGAAATGCTGCCCGTATCAAGTAAAAGTCGTTGTGTTTTAGATCAACAGGATTGTACCACTCGGCCAAGCCGCCGGTCAGGTCTGTGAACGCATCGGCTTCAAACCCATACTCAAGAGACTCATATGAGCCATTCAATCTGTACAGGATTAAAGAAAAATATATTTAACATGTACGTTTTATTTTCAACAATTACATAGAGGATTATCGTTTGTCTTTCGAGTAAGATCGATTTATAAAGTGGGATGAACAACAAAAGCTGTATTTTCACGAGAGGCGGATCCATGAATTTTTCATTAATTTAGAAAAAAAAATGTTTTCGGACTGATTTTGTAATCATCTTGCTTATAAACAGAATCAGAAAAGTCACCCCTTGTATGCTTAGTCTCCATTTAAAGGTATCCATCAGATGGTATGTAGGTAGCGCAAAAACTACAGACTGTAATTAGGCGGGCACAGACTGCGAAGGCATACTTGGGTTGAAGCTTTTCCACCCCTGGGCACCATTTAAACCCTTCCCATTCAGTTCATAATATTATGTTTTTGTACCAGTACTGATATTTAGTCTGATCATAACATACAGTTAACAACATCGTGTAATTGACATTCACCCCGATCAAAACCATTCCAAATCAGCGTTCCATTCATCTATTCCAAACACTCACTCAAACCATTCAAATACGCCCCAAACCCACTGAAAAAGATAGCATCAACAACGATATTTAAAATAAATAATGCTGGAAAATCGCAATTTCACTGACATGATTCAAATGTTAGCGCCTGATGGGTTCTTGAAGAAATAAGAAGCTATTTATAAAACTTGCATGCATGTTTTGTTAAAGTGAGGTAATGAAAATCGCTAATTTTGTTCATTTTGAACAAATTTTGCGATATTGTATTAACTCCCATTAAATTCACCCAAAACTCACTCCACTCAATCATTCAAATTCATTTCAAAACAATTCCCAAAACATTCACCTTGTCAATTTCGCCAGGTTATTAACTGTTCACTGTCTACTTTCTGCTTGATTATTGTATGACAGTTTAGAGTCAGGCTTGTTGGAATGTCAATAAATATGTAATTTGTTTGATATGAAATATAAATTCAGAAGGAAAAGGGTTAATTAACGATGGTCATACTTACTTTGCATAGGCCTTTTCCACTAGCGATACCCAGAATTCCTCGGGTGCGGACGAATGAGCAAACAATAGGTTATTATTTACAGTAGGCAGTAGATCGTCGATGTAGACGTCTATCCATTCACCAAACTGCCAAAATCGACAGTGAAACTTGCCACAGTATTCCTCTGTACCGATACCATAGTCGTCGGGTATTATCTGAAACGCACAAGTTCTTAGTTCAGGATTAAAACGTTCAAGAAACTTTTAAAAATAAGAATCTCACTGTGCACGTGCAGGAACAGCACAGAAAAACGCAAGGGTTGGTCAACAATTAACTGGACACCTCGTACTTTTACGCCGGAGTATCACATGACTGAGAATTTATAAGTATATCGTTTTGTTTTGTATGGAATTTAACACCGCTTTCAACGTTAATGCAGTTAAAGCGAGGTGGCTTGTGCACCTACCCAAGGGTTCTAGTCGTTTCTTAAACCAGTACAACCACAACATTCTATCCGAGCCAAATGACTATATTATTCTGCGTAATAAATGAACTGGCAGGGCGGGGCTTAACCGTGACGTTATTTCGCGAGTTTACTTTTCAATAGTTTGGGTTCTTTCAAATTTTAGTCGGTAATCATCGTTAACGCGTGCAAATAACTGTATCCTAAAACCTAATAGATTCGTGTGCTTTGAGAGAGTGAACACATTTCGTCGTTTGGTTACCAAGGCCTCGTAACTTCAGCTTAATCAAGGATTTGGTTACAAATCTACGATTTAAGGTCTCGATTTATGTCGACTCTATTTAGAAGTAGGTTATTTAGGTAAAAGCTGATTTCCCTTAACCTTAAGTGCAACGACCCGTTACTTAGGCTCCGCCCTGCCATGGCATTAATCATGGATAATAACATTGACTTTTGTCAAATGTCGGATGAAAGTTCTCCAACCCGAGTCTTAAGCTATGGTCACATTTACGGCAATTATCGTAGTAAGTCGTACTCCATTTTAACGTAGGAAAGCCGTATCACTAATACGATTAACTAAGTTGAAGTATGATAAAGTACATTAAACAAAGGTACCGTCGAACAGCTTCCGTAGAAAGAAGTACGTGCGGGTAGGAACAACTACGAAGAACTGCTTAAAAATAAGAAGTTTAATTAGATTAATTATTAATTTTAATTAATGGAAAATCGCCATTAATTTATTTCCCAAGCCCTGATATCTCTTGATTGTCAATTTATTTCCCAAGCCCTGATATCTCTTGATTGTCATTTTGTAGATAAGAATCACGATCTTTAAAATATCATAAGGTTTAAAACCTAGCAGTTCTATCGGTCACCTTCGGGTATTATAATTAATTTGTTGTAAAAACACGCGAGGTCCAAACCATTGATTTCACGTGCACTTCATGATTAGATTTTCTCAATTTCACCGATTCTGTTCGTACTCTGAACGTTGTCTAACCCCACTGTTTCCCTGCTTGGTCGTAGCTTTAACTTGGACAGATGTTGTTAAACGGTTTGTACGGTAAACTAGGTTAAACGATACGTTCTAATTCGGCAAGAGTACGATTCAACAAGATCTTACTACGTTGAGCTACAATCAAACTACGAGAGAAAATCTTTTTTCACCGTAGGGATTTTGAACATGCCGAAGATTTGTGCGGCCACTACGGTAGGATTATACGGTAGAAGAACGTTCAGTCCATAAGCGACTAGGTTAAACTACGCAGTCTACGGTAGGGTACGTTATATTATGGCATTCTTTCACTACGTCGAGATTAAGTTTACAACGTGAAATGTGACCGCGATTTTTTACAACGTACTTTTTCCCTACCTAACCGTAGACAAAAACCAGATACACGTACTGCAAGAGTAATGAATCACTAGTTCAACCTTGGTTAACCGTAGTATCGGGGACAAAGCAGGGATCAACTACTGTGACGGCAAAATTAGGGACAAAATAACGTACTATACCGTGAATAGACTTTTGGACATTTTTTTACAATAACCAAGACACTACGGTCAAACTTACCAGTTTGCACTACGTTACTCACTACGGTTAAGCACGGCTTACTTCGACTTACTGCGCAGTATACGCTCAGCTACGTGAATTTTACGGCTGACTACGTTGATGCATAACTACGGCCAACCACGTTGATTGACGTAAATGTGACCAATGTGTATTACCGTACAGAAAAAAATGAATTAAAAAAAATCGAAGAAAAATATTTCAAAAATTACCATTTTACAAATAATTGTTTTAGAGCATATACATCGAATCGCCGCTCGTTAAATTACAAACGACGTGTCGAATTTCACAAAAAATTTGATTCTGCGTGCGGCGGCGCCTATTGGGCGATAAATTCGTTTTAAACAAATCTAAAATGTACAGAGGTTCGCTCATTCGAACCACATGTAGAATGTCAACTGAAGTCTAGAAGAAAGATATCAATTAGACACGAACACTGCTTTTTATCTCGCCTTTGAAATGTCATGCAATCGAAATCGTTGCACACCGGCAATTTATCACCGCTATTAAAGCAACAATTTGCATGTTATCAAAAATCAATACCCGACTCATTAACTGGGGTTTCTCCGCTATGGCCGACAACGTGGATAAAAACCAACAATCATTTAAATCCCCTTGCTTCATATCGTGTCGGCTTGTTCCTTCAAATATTAGTACAGCATTCGGATTGATATCCTGAAAAAAGTATATATAAAGGCTCGATAGACAAAAACAAAGTTAAAGACGTCTTATTTCCAAGAAGGTTGTATTCATAGGCATAACTTTTATTTTGAACTTTGTACTCACTCAGAAGGCGACCAACATGGAATATATATAGGATAAGGCGACTGGACTGTGGCAAAGGATGAATGACCTCCGTCAGCTCCACTTTTCTATGATTTTAGCGCTGGTCAATAATCAAAACATCGTAACTACAGCTTGAATTAGCTGTAGTTTCGATGTGAAAATCATTCATAAACGACATTTTTCGAAAGAGGATATATTTTTGCAACGCACTCTCGCAATATGCGTATTTGTAGTTACGCCTTTGGCATTCGTCAACCGTCCCCTCGAATTAATAGCGTTATTGTGCGACCAATTTGTAGAATCTTCAACTTTATTCAAAGCTGAAGATAGTATGTTTTTGTTGCCCACAAACATTATGGACGTTTAGAAGTTGTGGAAAGGTTAAACTTAGGCTTTAAAGGTGAACGTTTGGCTTTTTACTCAGCTCGGACCTCTTCGTAACCTAAACGCAGACGGACTGTCAATCTAGAGGTCCCGGGTTCGATCCCCGACGGCGGCACTCATTCTTTCCTACAATTTGTCTGATAATCGTAGACCTATGTGAAATAGTAGCTGGAGGCTAGGAGAGGATGTAATGGTTGTCCTGGTGAGGGAAATACCAGGAACCCATTGTTAGGTGCTCCAGCCCGGTCGCGATATAACTGAAATAATGTCGAAAGCGGCGTTAAACTCCATTCAATCAATCAATTAATCGTAACCTAAACGCAGCATTTATTTTGAGATACAGTTAAGAACATCTTGAAATGACAAGATGAATGATTTTGGAGTGATTTTGGAATTAAATTGTATGAGTTTTTGGAGCGAGTTTTGAGTGAAATTAAAGGGAGGTAATCCTATATCGCTATTTTATTGCAGGATGAACAAAATTAACGATATGTATTACCTCCCTTTTATAAAATATGTATTCAAGTTCTTGAAATTGATTTTTTTCTATTCATATATTCATTTTTATTTTGCTGTTAATTTTATCCTTTTTAGTGATTTTGGATTATTTTTGATTGGTTATAGTAATTGTTTAGAATGAATGAGTGGAACGCTGAGTGAGCAGTTTAGAATGCTTTTGGTTGAGATGAATGTCAATTTCAAGAAGTAACTAATTGTACTTACCCTATTTTAACATCGCTTTGTCAAGAATTACAAAGCACTCGTGAGAACCTTAATCTTTGAGCCAATTCACGAGGCGCCTTATAACGACAAATTAATAGTTAATTGGTAAAACAAAATTTTATTCATTCTTTTGATGAATAAAGTTCCAATCGTGAACAAAAGTAACAATTTGGTGGATTTGACTAGTCGGACAAAAACGAAGAGCAATAATTGACATCAAGAGCCTTCAGTGTTTTCGACTGCAACTTATATATAGTGGAAGCATATTGACCTAAACCTGGCCTTTGTGATTTAAATAAATTAAATACCGGTCGTTTCTCCTCGGCTAAACACGACTTACCTATGGAATCCAAACGTAAAGTTGGAGTGCACGTGTTAGCTCTGTTAACCCGTTATCGCACATGCTGTTCATTGGTCACCCTCATGAACTAGTGAATCAATACATAAATTGAGTTCTTATTTAAAAATCTTAAGATGCGGGTGTGAAAAATACAAATTTTCAAATTTCTTTCAATGCAATTTATGGATGGAAATGAAATGAAATCCCCTCTCTCAGTCACAATCATTGTTTTTGGAATCGTCTGCTACATGACTAGGCAGCCCAGTATATAGGTAAACTACTAACTCCACGCATACCTGTAATTTGTGCAGTTTAACGGAATGTCCATGCTTGATCGTCACGTGCCGAAGTATCTTCGGAATTTATTCATGTGCCTAATTATTTATTCTGCATAAAGGTCAGGTTCAAGTTAATATGTGCCCGCTATACAATGTAAATCGATGGCTCAGCACAAAACAGTTGTATTCTGCGTAATTAATGAACTGGCAGGGCGGGGCTTAACCGTCACGTAATTTGGCGAGTTTACTTTTCAATAGTTTGGGATCTTTCAAATTTTAGTCGGTAATCATCGTTAACGCGTGCAAATTACTATATTCTAAAACGTAATAGGATTCACGTGCTTTGAGAGAGTGAACAAATTTCATCGTTTGGTTACCAAGGCCTCGTAACTTCAGCTTGATTAAGCTGAAGTTACGAGGATTTGGTGACCAATCTACGATTTAAGGTCTCGAGTTATTTATGTCGACTCTATTTAGAGTAGGTTATTTTAGATAACAGCGGATTGCCCTTAACCTTAAGTGCAACGCCCCGTTACTTAGGCTCCGCCCTGCCAGGGCATTAATCATGGATAATAACTGCTTATATGTTTTAGGCTGTTACAGTTATATATGACCCGTAACGTGAAAAGGGACAATTTGAGATTACGTAAAATAAATATTTGATAATGGGGAGGGATCAAGCGGATGTTAACCAAAGTTGATTTTTCTTCATAAATCATTTCGAAACAGGAATCATCATAACTTTTGAAATATTCTTAATACAAAGTCCGCACAGCCTGATCAGGATCGACACATCTCGGACTTCCTAGTCCTAGCAAGTCCCAATTTGCGTGAAGGGTCAAATATGTTTTATGTGATTGTCGTAATCGTACCAGTGGCCTTTTCCACACAATAGATTTGACTGGTTCCCTTTTTCTTGAAATTGAAGAATAATTCGGCTTGAACTCGTTATCCACAAACCAGTCTGTATTAGTTGGTTTTGGCTGGAAAGGTCTCTGGAAAAAATAGAGGATATTGAATGAGTGGTCGAATATATTGACGGGTCATCTATAAACAGATAAAAACGAGGCTGCGCCGAGTTTATATTTGTTTTAGATGACGAGTTTCACGAATTTGGTATTTAGAGAACAAATTTGATATTTTACGTATAATATGACCTGTCATTTTGCGATTAATCAAGAAAACTAGAAATTTATTGATTCAAGTAATTCCGCAAAACATATAACGCCGTTTTCAAAATAACGTGGGAAAGTACATTGTGACGTCATTCCCAGAACGAAAATATAACGCTGCGAAACGTATGACACAAAATAATCAATTGTGTACCAAATTGATAACCCAGATACTTTTACCAATTGATCCGTTCTCCAGGAAAACCTGCCTTAATGACAATGAAATTGACATTACTCTTTAACTTTTACTCTTCAATTCTTTAAAAACGCAAAATTTATTATTGATAAAATCTGTGTTATTTCCGAAAAGAATAAGATGCCTTATACTTGTTAATGTAACCATTTTTTCACAAACCGGACTTTTAATTCTCAGAATTCACTAAGTGGGGAACATTGAGAAAAGAAAAAGAGAAATTGCCTTTTTGTGAAGCAATTTCTTCCTTTTTCCCCAATGTTTTCTTCAATATTTTGCAGTTTATTTTTCAATCTCAACGCAAATGAATTAACGTCCGAATGTCTCTGAAATTGGACAAGTCTAAAATTGCTTGACTTCTAATATCTGGGTTGGACAAGTGAAATTATCAAGCTATGTCATTTAGACAGGTTTTTCATGGAGAACGGATCATGTGTGACCCGTCAGGCGAAAAGGGACCATCTTGGAACTCTGTAAAATGAATATTTGAAAAATAGATTTGGTCCAGCATAGGTAAACCAGAGGTCGTATTTCAAAAATTCTTTCACTGGAAGGTGGATAGTTCATTCTAGAATCAGAAAATAAGCACATTGCGAAATGTTTCGACCCCAGCCAGTCTGTGCAATCCGCGCAGTCAGTCTGACTAGGGTCGACACTTTACGCACTACCCAGATGGTCCTTTTTCGCGTGACGGGTCACATTATCATATTTTAGAGACAGATGACTTTTTTATTAGATTCTGAGGCGGGTGCCTTGACCGAGGTTGAAGGGCGGAATTAAAGATCCGATAATCAATTCTTTGGTATTATCCGATTAGTACCCTGTCTCATTTGAGCCTGTGCCTGACATTTCCAACAATTTGAAACATGCCTATTGTGTGAACGGGGAACAACTTAGGTGGAAACACTGCAATGAAAGAATCTAACGACACCTTCGGACCATTTATAATCTTTGATTTAATAACAAAGTGCAAGATGATCTGACTGTGTAGATGATGGGCTGGCAAGAGTCTTTGCTTGCCGCCATTATAAATTGTTGGCAATGTCAGGCACAGGTTCATTTTTTAGTAGAACTGCCTGTACCTCTAGTGCCAAAACTACGCACAGAAATTGAAAATAAGCATTCTGGCAAGACTCCCTTCGAATAAAAAAATCAGCTCTGCGTTCAGGATAACAAAATGTGACTTACTGTTTGCACATTATACCCCGCTTTGCGCGCAAGTGAATTTGCAAAGCGGGGAATAACTTGCAAACAGTTTTGTTATCCTGAACGCAGGTCTGGACCCGCGTTTGAGAGCCACACTGCGAGCTCATTTGCACCTATTGATTAATGGGTAAGTCTACCCTGGGTCTATCATTAAGTTAAGAAAATTAATCAATAAATAAACAAGGCTTTGTTTGATCGTATTGACCACATTCCGCACGTCAGAATTGGCCCATTATGAGGCTTAACAACCTACGTAAGCGTGAAGCCCTTCACTTGTACTCAGAACTGCAATTTTCTCTCTCTCTCTCTCTCTCTCTCTCTCTCTCTCTCTCTCTCTCTCTCTCTCTCTCTCTCTCTCTCTCTCTCTCTCTCTCTCTCTCTCTCTCTCTCTCTCTCTCTCTCTCTCTCTCTCTCTCTCTATCTCTCTCTCTCTCTCTCTTAAGCAAGCACCTAGGGGACTTTCAAAAAGCGCTTGCTTAAGACAGGTGCTTACTCAATACAGGTTGATTTAAGTGCAAATGGTTATTTTGGGAACTTGGTGGCCGCTTGCTTAAGACAGGTTGCTTGCTGAATACAGGTGGACGCTAAGACAGGTTTGACTGTATATAGACACTTGGAAACGCGCCTTTAGCACTGAGACGTCGATCTTTTTCGTATTTTTTATGACGTATTAAAGTTGAGATTCGTTCATCATTTGCGTTTCCGTTAGGTCGCGAATATTTGAATATGAAACACGGTTACAGTGAATAGATGAATAAGTAAATCGTTTCGATATGACGGAAATATTCAAATTTGAGTAAAAAATAATTTAGAGTAGCGTGCGAAATTGATGACGCGGTTTTAAATCAAAATATTTTGGTGACATTGTGCTGGTACGAAAACTACTAAAAAACTGCAAATAGTTCTTGCAGCGGAATGACATTGTCGCTTTCATGAAATATGTGGTTCCTTTTAGAATGGACGAGCGGCGCGAAAGTTAATAATATTAGTAAATGCAATTTATTTCCTTTTAATAAGATAACATTGAAATAATCAAGTCTCGTTATAATTCAACCGATTTCTTTATGATATAGAAAGACTAAAGGGAATAAGTCTGCCAATACTGATTGACAAATAGTTCTTTATCGCGGCTAAGCTTGTCGATATAATTATAACAAAAATAGAATAAATACTTCAGAATTGATCAGTTTGTTTGTCTTTCTGTTTGCCTTTATTGAGAATCGATTCCATTTCTTCTAATCGTTTGTCGGCGATCAAAATGTCGTAAATACAGCTTTATCTAAGCTATATTTACGGCGTTTTGGTCATCCATTGACGTAATGTTGCACGAAACGATAATTTCTAGTCTAACGATCAAGCTCTGGATTCGTTTGATCGAATCGTTTTGTTTACAAAGCCTATATCTCTAAAAGCCATTTTTTTATTATCTTTTTGAAAAGTCGTTTTGTTCAATAAAACGGACCCATAGTTCTCTATGGGCAAACAATGCTAACAACAATAGACTATCTATGAGATCAGACGATGGGATGAGGTACTGGAAAAAAATATTGAAATTGAATATTGAAAAAAAAAAAAAAAAAAAAAAAAAAAGCTTGAAACGCCGTTCGCAAGCGTGCCTGTTAGGGGGATTTCAATCAATTTCAAATTAGTGCAAATATGAGCAAATCAGAGACTTCGTCCAGCCTGTGCATCCGCACAGTCTGGCCAGAGTCTCCTCTGTGCGTTTTGTAGATTCGTAAGGCATCAACGTATCTGTAGACCATTAGGTAACTTTATATTGATAGTATGTGGCTGTCTGCGCTGTTCACTGTTTGCACATCATGTGCAGGTTTATCTAACGAAAATTAAATGTCAAAAATTAAGTCGGGAACCTTCGGCGATTCTACAGAATCGGGAACCTTCGGCGATTCTACGGAATCGGGAACCTTCTGAGATTCTACGAAATAGACCTCGTGAATAATGAGGGCGCAGACATGAAAGCGCGTGTATGACGAGGATTTGTGTGAGGTCACGAACACTACTAAAAATGACGTTGCGAAAAACAAAATAAACAAAAGCCTTTTAAGGTTAAAAAATGGAGCTTTCTTATTTTGAAATCAAAGAGCAGTGATCACTGCGTTTTGTGATCAAATTATAAAATGCCTAAAAGATCTGAATAGATGATCGGAAAGTATTTTTTTCTTTCAGCGCATTGACCAAATTACCACCACAAGCCGAATCACCTAAAAATGTCCAAAATTGCTACACTTACGTCCGATTTTCGTTCCTGTTTACGGAAAAGTTCGGGCGGTGTTCCGAATGGGTAAATATTCTTAACAGGAACTAAAACATTTTAGCATTTGCTATTAGATTTCAGCCTCTCCCTTGCATGTATATGATCTTTATGCAAATGCTTTTGTTTGACGTTATCGGTAACTTTAATATTTTTTAAAACTTGCTTGTATAACAAAAATTCGGCTACTTTGCCCTCTGTCAACCTGTGAAACAAATCTATCTTGACAAGGTTCGATTTCAAGGGAGCATCTGGCTCCGACCTGGGTCAGACTGCGCAGCTTGCATAGGCTGAACATTGTCGAAACTTTTTGCCTTAAGGTTGTGTGCCCGTAATGGGTCAATAACATATCGACAGTAATGAGCTGTAACAGTTTTAACCGAGGTTTCCGTATTATTTTCATAAGGGAGCCTCGTTTAACATTGTGAAAGATCATGAGTTCCGAAATGTTGCTACGGATCCACTACCTTAACCCTTTGCTGTTTAATCCCTGCTTTTTACGTGCCTGTCATTTGAGAAAACACTGTGAAAAAAGAAGAAATTGCTTCTGATAAGCAATTTCTTCTTTTTCCACACTATTTTCTACCCTACAGAATGGTTATTTTTCAAATTTAATGCACTTTAAATTTTCGTCTGCAAAACCTTTGAATTTGGACAGGTCCAAAATTTTGTAAAACAGGAAAGGGTTAAGTAGATTACCAGAATCAGGATGGACCGTTCTACTCAACGAAGTGCTTTCTCGAAAATCGACATCTGGCCGACCACAATTGGATTCAGTCTCTTTTTGAAATGTTACATTTACGGAGTTACCTAAGCCTCTCTTTCTGATTGACAGTTTAATTTATCTTATAACTATACAAATATCCGTGTGATAACATCCCGTATGATATTTTTTTATGATATCACATAGTTATTTTTAGAACAATGATATAATGCGGTTATTTTTAGAAACTTGCATTTCTGTTAGAAACATCGACGAAAACAAGAAAAATAGGGGTTATACGATAAATATAATACGTACTTAGTGTAATGTATGAAAAATATCTAACTCGGTCGTGGGAATTGATAATTGCCTCGGCAGAGCCTCGACAATGATCAATTCTCCCAACCTCGTTAGATATTTTTTCTCATACAAAACACTTTATGTATTATATATGTACATTATGTCGTTAGATAATGACGTTACTAACGTTACAGATTATGGAAGACGCGACGTAATTAGTAGCTTGCTGTGCACGTCACGTTCCACTAACATTTCACCCTGATCACAGGGAAGTAAATACGTCACCATGAAAGCTGTATTTGGCAAATTAAAGAACGTCCAACGTTTTTGTGTAAATGCAATCAAAAGAACCAATTTCGAAATATTGACTTAGCTTTTATTATTCCACATTTTGTAAATTTATGAAAAGCGTACAAAATTATCTTTAAAACAATTACAAAAACTTAAAAGGTAAAAATAAATCAGAAGCACACAACATTTATAGGGTTCGATTAACTACAATTTACACGAACGCATCTTCATACGAATCCAACTCCAAACTTAGATGTCCTTTATTACGATGAAAATTTGTTAATTTTTTACGAAAAATCGTCGACCTGAAAAAAAAATTACCGGATCCTTAGTAACGTCAAGTATAAAGCATACATGTTACAACCTTATTTGCAAAGCTCGTATTTCGAAGTTTATCATAATACTTGAAGATTTAAATTCATTTTGTAACTAGGATTCAGCATTATCTACCATGTGTATATTACTCCAGATTTTGATTGAATGACGACGGGATTCCGTGCATTTGAAAAAAAGCATACCCCCCCCCCCCCACACACACACACACACACACACACACAAAATAATAATAATAATAAAAAAAATAAAAAAATAAATAAAAAAAAAAGAAAACAAAAAAACGTACAAACAATAAATAAAAAACTTTATTTAAAAACTTAGAGAAACACTAACATGTTTCAGTTAACCATTTTTGTAGGTGGGAAATTCATTGTTATTAAAGTCGATTATTATGCCAGTGCTTGCGTATAGCTCCTAAAGACGATTTCATTTTAATTAAAGTACTAAATAATGTATTTTCCCATTTAAATAAATTGGACTTTCAAAGATATAGGCGATTTGTATTCTCGGAGGTAAAAAATCAGCCAATTCGTTGCCAAACGATCACATTGTCGTGTACACGACATTGTGGTCGCCCATGAACGACATAATGTGAGCTTGTGCGAGCCATTTCCAACACTTGGAAATGTGCGTGAGGTGTAAGCATCAAGAGGACCGGACAGACACTAACTGTAAATATAAAGTTACCTGACGGTATGCGAATACTTTGAGACCTTATTTAGCTACTAAGCGCATAGTGGAGACTCTGGTCAGACTGTGCGGATGCACAGACTGGCCAAAGTCTGCTTTGCGCATGCACATTTGAAATTGTTGGAAATGTCCCGCACAGCCTCATCTTATTTTTTACATTTACTCACACTAGCTCCTCCTCCTGGGTGTTTATTTGGTGTACCGGATGTCCATACAGCCGTCCGTCTGTCTCCGTACACCACTCGACCCACGTACTGCTGATCACGTGTCACAATATCTTGAGATAACTGGAGTTTTGTAGCGGAGGCTGAACAGCCCATCCTCATATAAAGTAAAACAGTAATCGGACAGACATTCTGACGGACAGTCTTATCATATCGACAAATCACCGAACTGATTCTTTTTAAAACATACAAATTATATTTCGACTGTCAATATGTTATTACTTTTAGTTTTTGATTCTGGTAAATTTGGATCAATCAAAACTTCACTTCCATAATTATTCATTTAGGAATCAGCTAAATAAATAAAAAAATAGAATACGGAATTTGTTTTACCCGAAATCTTATGATTACTTAAAGTGTAACGATTTCAAAAACATTATAAATGTATAAACACCAGATCTGATAAACACTATCAAATTAAATCCAAATCATAAGTTTTAAATGATACAATTATGACATTTTCACGATCATTTTGTTAAATAGCTTTCCTCAACAACACAAATTATAAGAATACTTTTTCGTCTAATCAATTTTCTACTTTGAATGAGCATTCGAATGAATAAATATTTACATTGATACATGACTAAAGAAACAAGAGTTAAATGCAAGTGTACACCTACAATTAATTGTAGCCTTTATCAGTCAATGACAAAATTGGTTTCGTTGAAAAATAAAATAGAAAAATGTTTGTAACTCTTTAACGGATTTTGTCAGATTCCTATCTATTATCATACGGCAACGTCATTTCGAAATAAACGAATATCACCGATTAAACGAATAAAAACAAGTTGATATTTATTAATTAAAGACACCATATTTACTCATATTTAATGCCCACACAGTATTCACATTTCACGTCACTGCCATAGTTTGTGTGTAAATTCAACAATAACAACATATCTACGCTGAAAATCCAATAAACAACCAGGTATATATGAAGCTACAGACAAGCTTTCTACAGACATCATTCACACATATTGATGACAATGCTCTCTATTTGATGCTTAACCTTCTCTTTGTGTAACATCTTGAAAATGAAGAGATGAATTATTTTGAATGATTTTGGAATGAAAATAAGATGAGCTTTCAGTAAAATTAAAGGAAGGTAATCCAATATCGCTAATTTTGTTCAGGGTGAAATCGTGTTTTTTTTCTTATTTATTTACATATTTAATGTAGCTGTTGATTTTATCTTTTTTAGTCATTTCGGAGCGTTTTAGTTAGTTTGAGTGAGCGTTTGGAATGAATGGATGTAGTGCTGAGTGAGCGATTTAGAATGGTTTTGATTGAGATCAATGTCAATTTCTAGATGTAACTAACTGTAGACGAAAGTAATCTTAACCTTTATGATGAATAAACCCCGCTCAAAATAGCTTTATTTGATACGAAACTGCTGAGAGCACTGGATGCATTAAGTGTGAGTTGGTATTCATTTTGAAAATATAACTCTAATACTTTTCTAGTTTAAAAGGAGATCGTGTAGTATAGACTAAGACCAGACTGCACATATGTACGGGCTGATATTTGTCAACAGGACTTACTAAAGCAGGAAAATACGGGTTGAGCCCTTTTCTTACTCTCGAAATTAGATATATTGGGGATATCCTCAAATCATTTGTTTCGGTGTAGGATTGATCTATATTTCACTGAGTGAACAACTCAGGTCGCAAAAATTATCTTTTCAATAATTGGCTCCCATCAATTGGTTGATGATCGTCAATCTAAGTGAGTTGAGCTGCTGAAGTTCGACATCGTGGGTTCGATTCCCGGGCTGACATACTAAAAACTAGAAAGCCATGAATGGCTTGAGTCGCTCCACAGGCTTGAAATTCTTGTAAAGTAATAAAAGTTTTGACTAGACTTTTAGATATTTTGGATTCTACTGATGTTGAAAATGATTTTCAAAGTTTCAATTATTAAACATATAGAGAAATGACATCCGCCCATAAAATGCATATTTTCATCTGATCACAATAATTTTTGGTAGACTGATAAAGGGTCACTTAAGGATCATTCATGTAAAATTTCATTGGTATCCATCAATTACATTCTGAGAAAATGATTTTCAAATTTTTAACTATACAACACATAGAATAATGACCTCCGCCCATAAAAGACATATTTTTCATCTGATCACAATAATTCTTATTAGACTGATAAAGGGTCACTCAAGGATTATTCCAGTAAAATTTGGTTGACATCCATTGATTAGATTCTGAGAAAATGATTTCTTAAGTTTCCACTAAAGAACATATAGAGAAATGATATCCGCCCATAAAATGCATATTTTCATCTGATCACAATAATTTTTGGTAGACTGATAAAGGGTCACTTAAGGATCATTCATGTAAAATTTCATTGGTATCCACCAATTACATTCTGAGAAAATGATTTTCAAAGTTTATAGGGATGAGTGTCTTTTTCACTGCGTTTATTGGGGTATAAAGTGCAATTGCCTTAGCACATGGCAAATAACGCCCGTAGTTTCTTGTCATGTACACATACTTATTCGTTCATTGATAAATTCCGCGTATTAGAAATTATTGTAAAGTTTAGAAATATTAAAATTGACAAGATGAGCGATTTTATCATGATTTCGTAATGAAATTTAATGAGAGGGATTGGGAGCTTTTAATAAAAATAGAGGGAGGGGATACATTATCGCTAATTTTGTTCAAGATTAACAAAGTAAGCGATAATTTTTACCTTCATTTGGATGAGATATACATTCGGACTCTTTTTAGTTTTTATGTATACATGAACCACTGAAATGCCAAATTCAAGGAAATTTGTGAATCATGGCACTTTCAGGGGATTTGAATGTATGTGGGTTTTTTATTGGGGTGGGGTAGTAGGTCATTTTTTGGTGTATTTGACTGATGGTTAAAGTTTGTATTTTGAATCAATGAATGCAAAGTGCCGTGATTGATTTATTTGGAATGGCTTTGATTAGGTCAATTGACAATTTCAAATGTTACTAACTGTAAGTTAGGTGTTCCTGTCACCGAGATATGACTTACAGTGTAATTGACATGGTGAGTGATTTTGGAATGCGCTTGAAATGAAATTGAATGAGTGTGCATAGCGAATTTTTGTGTGAAATTAAGGGGAGGTAATCAAATATCGCTAATTTTATAAAGAAGGTGCAAATTTAGCGATATTAATTACGTCCCTTTATAAAAATATGCATACAAGTTCCATATTTCTTCAAGAACTGATAAGACACTTTCAATTTCAACTATGTCAGTAAAATCGCGATTTTTTTCTTTGTAAATTTATTCTGAATAAAGTTGTTGATTCTATCTTTTTTGGTGAGTTTGAAGAGTTCTTGAATGGTTTGAATTAGTGTTTGGAATGAATGAATGGGGCGCTGAGCGAGTGATTTGGAATGGTTTTAACCGGGATGAATGTCAATTTCACGATGGTCTAAACTGTAAATGCTGACTACAGCAGCGAAAAAACCTAATAAACCAACAGATTTTAAGACATTAATTATTAGACTTATAGATATTTTTTCACTGAATCATCCCGACTGCTTTCGTTTAGAATGAAAATATTACTGAGTTGTTCCGCAACGCATCGGAAGAATTGAACTTAAACAGTGTTAATCAAGGTTTCCTATGATTTTATAAGACAACCTCGGTTAACATTGTGAAAGATCATGAGTTCCGAAGTGTTGCGGAACTATTACGGTCCACAACCTTATGTCATTTATGGAATATTCCAACATTTTTGTGGGTATTTGCAAAAGATATCTATGGGAGCTAGGAAGCGAGATCGACATTTCCCGTTTTTCTTGACAACGACACGAAAACAAACAGGAAAAAGGTGATCAATGGGTAATTAATACCAGACATTTTTAAATGACATTTTTTTTAAAAATGTAGTGTCAAGGTTAGGTTTTCACGTCACGTTTTTGGATTTGCAACTAAAGTCAGGATTTGTGAACGAATCCTGCGTTCAAACAAATAAAAACGCCCGCAAAACTTTTAATAAATGGTTCCTTACTAGATGCAAGTATACTCACTCAGATTTGTACGCTTATGTATGTGCAAAGCGGGTATAATTTGCCACGTTTTGTTAACCTGAATGCAGGGCAGTTGTCGTGTCATTTTGCCAACTTTGTTTTTGAAGACTTCTGAGTTGGCAAAGTGAGACTGAACCTTATTCTATGAGAAGTCATGGGAGGTATATCACCATGCTTCATACAAACGAAGATAGCTGAAACATTCTGTAGACGTCTCCCCTCATTCATGATTCATTAAAGTGAAAATTAAAAACAAACCAATCAGAGATCAAAAAGCGAGCTAATATACCATTCAGTCAATGTCGTAAGGCATTCCCACATAATCCCTAAATTGACTCCCCATTAGATAAAGCGTTGGGAAAATTATGGAAAATGAAGAAATTGCTTGATACAAACAATTTCTACATTGTCCAGAATGTCTTCTTTCCCAAAAGACAATTTTTTGTGGTGAGTCAAGTAAAATTATCGTCTGCAACTTCTTTGAAATAGGACCAGTTTAAAGAGTTGTCGTCTGGTGGTGGTTTTTAGTGAACATTATGAAACAACCTAATCAGAGATCAGACGACGAGCTGATACATTATTCAACCATTATCTTAGAGACATGCGTAACTTACGACCTTTTGGGGAAATCAACAAACTTGCGTAGTTCGTGATGATTTCTGTAAGTTATCGGTTCTGTGGTCTTCGGTTATTTTATCCATGTTATATGTTTACATTTGAACATCACTTCTGTTTGAGTCAAGGAACAATTGATGACGGAACACAAACATAAAATAAAGTATCGCTATTGTTAAGCACAGACACAACTAAATGGGTAGCTCAATACAAAACTAGTTTATGTTCCTATGAATAGACCACTCAACTTCTCAAGGATAAATAAAGAATATAATTATTCCCGTAGAATTTTTATTAATTCAATTTAAAACAATTGTTTTCAATCTTTTTTCTGAAGTACATGTAATTCAGAATTATTCACATCTATCGACTCTTGGTATTCTCACACCCTAAGAACTGTTACAACGGACAAATACCTCTGCATGAAAACATGTTAAGGATTCGTAATGAAAACGGTTAAGGCGTCTGCTAATTTGTTTATATACATGTCTGTTTCGACATTATTTGTACAACCAGAAGACACGTTAGACTTTTTATATATTCCTATTCCATTCCTTGGATAATGAATAATCTTGATCGAAATATTTTTGATATTGATATTTCGATAAAAATGAGTTTTGAGGTAAATTTGATCGAAAAACAGTGTTTTGTCTACTTCTTTTTGGAATTTTAGAACAGAAAGAAGAAATATTGAAACATTTTGTCTCTTTGGCGTTAAATCCCCTCAGTCTCCTCTATTATACCCGTTATCTAAAAGGAATGTCTTCTGTTACCAAACTTATATGTATTATTTCAGTTTTATGTGTATGTTACGAACTCTACATAATTCTTTTGGTATGTTACAGTATCTTCCCTACAGCGTTACAAACTCTGTCAATTATATTGCATACAAAAATCCCAGTTTTCTTGACGCCAGGATTTTCAAAAACACACAAGAAAAGCGCAACGAAATCCGAGTTATCTTATATCTAAGTCTTTTCTGCGAAATACGAGGTACATGGGAGAAAAGTCCCATAACTTCATTCAATGCGATATATTTAAAAATAACACTCTGATCTCCTTTTTGATTTATGAAAAACAGTATGCATTCCTTCTTTTCATTTATATCTGTCTTACTTTCAGGGTAAGAAAGCACTCGCAAATGTTAATTAACGAATTCCTTGGTAGTCTAAATAGAATCGTAAAACATTCACCTGCTTTAAATGAAATCGAGATGGATTGAACATTCTCAAAATCATCGGTTTAAATCTCTTCTACAAATGACGGTGTTACGATTGTTCGCTCAGCCTTTCTCAAACATGAAACTTTTGTTCAAATAAATCTAAATTTGATGTTTTTAAAAATGTAATAAATGGGGCCGTGGTGCTCGTTTTATACCTATACATGTTTGATACCATCAGCCAAGTGTGTTTTTTAAGTTGCTTTTGAATTTCTAGGGAAAATATAACCCTGAAGTGAAATTATCTAAAAATATAAATCTAAGCACAAAAGGTCCTCTTTCGCATTTTGATTGAAAATTGACATTAACTTGCATTGAAGTAAATACGAGAATTGCAGGGAAAAGAACCTTTTTTCGGTCTATATAAAAAGCCAATTATACCGTCTGAACTATATCCGAGATTTGTATAAAAAAGGGTCGAAAAAGCTAGCCGTGCTCTGATCTAAAGTATTTTCTGAGAGGATAGACCCGCCGGATTACTGGATGATTATAGTTTTTAGTTTTTCGAAATCACAGGACGTCCACGAGAGCCTCGGACGCTCTTATGCCTTCTTCCCTGCGAAAAAGTTCAAGAAATGGTTCTAGAACTTAAATGGCAATTCAAGAACAGTCAAACTAGCTCTTGAACCAGTTCTTGAACTTCTTGTACTAGATATTAAACCAGTTCTTAAATTTGAGTTCAAGGGTTGGGATAATTTCACCAATTATCATAAGGCCCTTTTTGCATTTATACTTCACCGCCCTGACTCTAATGCTACAACGAGTATGTTGTAATCAAAATTCCTAAATTTCCTTTGATGCTTTTCGAACTAATTTCGAACAAAAATATTCTGATGTTGGTATAATCATTATGTGAAAGTTTTAAGTAAATCCGATAGAGATTGTGGACTCTTTTGGGAAAATAAGTGTAAGTTAACAAACGGGCGGACGGATAGACATGCGGACAGAAGGAAATCATAGTTAGAATAGCTAATAAATCCCATTCAATTAAATAAAACATAAGAAATGTTTTCCATAAGAATCTGTAACCTATAATAGTGATGTAGTTACTATACTGTAACACTCTCTGTCATGCACCGTAACATATATTTTATTATATTTTTTCGATTTTTTTATTTTTAGTTGTGATTATAGGGAGGAAAAATATTACCAATTATTTCAATTTGAATTATTGTTTGAGAATGCATGAATTTCCAATATGAAACGCAATCTAAAAGCTTCAAATGCCTTTTCTTTGAAAAATGACACACATTACTTCTAATTTCCCTTTAATCTTCAATGTTCTAGTTAATTGCAGGATAAGATATAAAAGTAAATGATAATGCGGAGTATCAGACTGTAAAAGCTTCACAATTCGATGGATAAAAGACATTATTTTGAAAGGCGTAGCGTTTTTGCTTTCCGTAAGTACAGAAACCGTGACTGTTTTCATTGCGAATCCTTAACTTATTTCATGTAGAGGTATTTGACCGTTGTAACAGTTCTTAGGGTGTGATTCTATTACATGTATTTAGAAAATTCCGCATTAGTTTTTGAGGAGGCGCGCCGTGGAGCTTCAAATTTAACCCACCACCAAGGTAACAATACATGCATAACCAAACCACCACGTCTACATATGGCGACCTGTTTATACCATTTAGAAATTTTATGTGTAGGAAAAGGCAATCGATTTTGACTTCTTTGGAATACCCACTTTCAGCTGGGTGGACTGAGGCATTATCGTTTGTGTTGCTTGCCCAAGAAAACATCCCGCCTTTACCAGCGCTTGAAACCCTGAACTTCGGTTCAGGCATCGGTGCACTAACCAGATAGCCTACGTGCCTGTTGTTTGATTGCTTGTTTAAATTGGGCTTACGCCGCTTTCAATAATATCTCAGTTATATCGAGGCGGCTGGAGTGTCAAACAATAGATTCCTGGCATTTCTCACACCAGTACAACCATAAGAGCCACAAGCTGCTATCCCACATAGGTCTACTATTATCGGCCAATTGGTGGGAGACGGAAAGGGTGAGTGCCGCCAGCCTTGATGTGCCTTTATTCTCAAGTCATTCATCTCTATTTTAACACTTAAATTTCAAAACAATTTTTTTTCGAACAAAGAAACAGTAAGTGCAAATAAAGAGATACATTTGCAATAGTTATGTACTGAACTCAAATTACAATTGGGCAATAAAGGACATGTAAGATCGCTGAACAACATCGCACAGATGAAAATAAATTCAGATTGATTGGGAGGCAAAATCCTTTAAGGTTCATGTAAAGTGTTTGAGACCCAATATTTAGGGCACTTCATTAGCCAAGAAAAAGCAGTATGTCCAGGTATATTATATACCAAAATGAAGCTATTCGTGAGCACAAGCAGTTAGGCAACATAAGACCACCATAGCTATAGCGGTATAGCCAAAACATTGTGGAAAAGGGTCATTTTGTACAGAACAAGCAACTGCATGACGGTTGCATAAAATTGCCCCATATTTCAACAAAGTACAGTCTGAAGTACCAACCAGGTAGTGCTACAACCTTAGATATAAAACTCAGTCTCAAAAGGCTCTTTTGAAACAATCAATTTCCATTTATTTTGTCAACATACATGTCAAACCGGTTTGGTCTGTTTTCAAAATAGAGGTTAGGTATGGTGCAACATCACACCATAATATTGTGAAATATTTTCTGCGATTTATTTCAAATTATAGTTTTTTTTAATTCAATGATCTACAATATTACTATATATTTATCATTCTATGAAATAGAAATTGATATATTACTAGACAACCTTACAGGTATATAAACAATTAATGTCTATTTATGTTGTGATAACACACCATACCCTAAAAATATCTACACGTTTACAAAATTAGAATGACATATATGACATATGTGTTTATAAAATAAGTCAAAATAAATTGCTTGCATAACTACGTTTTGGGGCTGAGTTTTATACCAATGGTTGTAGCACTACCTGGATGGTACTTTAGGCTAGACTTTGTTAAAATATGAGCCAATTTTATCCAACAGTCATGCAGTTGCTTGTTCTGTACAAAATGACCCTTTTCCACAATGTTTTGGCTACACCGCTATAGTTATAACAATCTTATGTTTTTCAACTGTTTGTGCTCATAAATAGCTTCATTTTGATTTATAATATTCCTGGACATACTGCTTTTTCTTGGCAAATGAATGCCCCTAAAATTGGGTCTCAAACACTTTACATGAACCTTAAGCAAACAGCATGCCCTCTGTAAAATAACAACCCCATCAGGCTTACATTTTAAACTTTTTCAAACTTGAAAAAAGTCGGTCGAAAACCGCTACTTATATACTCAGAACATAAAGTTAAGCGCCACTAAGTTTTAAGTTAATAAAATTTCTATCGAAAACTTTAATAACGTATCTATGTTGTCAAACGGTTAGAACAATCTTGTAGCTATTGATTAAAAACGTTTCGGATGCACGTGCATATTCAGCAAGTCTCGTGCAATGACTGTAAAGCCAGGGCTCGTGCAAAGTGGAAAATCAGCTTTTCTGTCAGAGATACTTACGTCGTGTATAGTTCCGCAAGAAAGAGTGAGGTCCGAGAAACCGTTATCTCCTATCATTTTCAATGTAAAATTGATCTTTGAACACTCACTTGAAATTGCAGGTCTATAACTCGTGCAATTGTTTACATTTCGATTTGAAACTCAGTCATGGCAAAGCGTGGATTGTCTACAAATGAAAGATGGCGAATAATTGGAATGCGAGATTCTGGAGTGTCTTGTAGAGCCATTGCCAGACAGCTGGGGCATCACCACAGTGTCATAACACGTTTGGTACAAAAACACGCACAGACAAACGACGTTAAGGACCGTGTCAGATCTGGACGCCCTAGAGTAACGTCTATTCGAGAGGATAGAACACTTTTGCGTCACGTCAGACGTCTGCCCTTCACCAGTGCGCCTGTACTAAGGGACAACTGGAATACACACAGACGGGTCTCTATTTCAACAGTGCGAAATCTACTTCGGATGGCTTGGTATAAGGCACGAAGACCCCTCAAACGTCCAAAGTTACAACAGAGACACATCAATGAACGTCTAATATGGTGTAGAGCGAGGGCACGTTGGAACTTGGCATCATGGCGTCGGATCCGTTGGTCAAATGAGTGCAGGATGTTGTTGCATGTCACCGATGGCCGAATTCGTGTTTGGAGACAACCTTACACCCGACTTGCACCAAAGTACGTCCGACCAACCTATCAGGGTAGCGGTGGCTCCGTTATGATATGGGGGTTGTGTCTCCTACGGCTGTAAACTGGACTTAGTGACAGTTCCAGGAACATTGACTGGCGATAAATATCGCGATAACATCCTTTTTCCTGTGGTAATTCCACATTTTGACAATTACCCTCTTCGAACAAGACCAGTGTACATGGATGATAACACCAGACCTCGCAGAGCAAGAGTCATGGCGGACGTTATGCAACGTGAAGCCATCATCACCATTCCATGGCCGGCTTGTAGTCCCGATCTTAACCCCATCGAGCACCTGTGGGGCATTTTAGGACGCAGTATACGTCGGAGAGAGCCTCCTGTACAAAATGTGGTTGAGTTAGAAGCAGCACTGCACCAGGAATGGCAGCAAATCCCTCAACACATCATCCAGAGGCTGATTCGTGGCATGCCGAGGAGGGTACGCGCAGTGATCAATGCTCACGGATCGTACACACGCTACTGACTAAGATGTGACTGAAATTAATCGCATTTAATTTGTGTTATCTGACTTCTAAAACCAAGTTACGTGTCATAGACAACACCATAAGTCGGCTTTGACAATAGTTTTTCATGTTTTAAGGAAAGGTGAAAATACGTCACTTACATTTCAAGGTACAAAGTCAATAAAATTTTTACCACCCATGTATTGTTGTGAAATTGTTTAGTCGAAATACCATTTTCAACATTGGAACTCAATATTTACATCTCTGTTATTTTGAATTAATGCAGGCTCCCTGACTTTAAAAATCTTCTGTCCAAAAACTGGTGGCGCGTAACTTCTTGTTCTGAGTATATACAAGACACTATACTAAGTTCATGGTGCTATTGTGATATTTGTTAATGAGCATAAAACTTGGTTTCAGTCATTCCAGTTGAGTAGATTGTCTAGGAAAAAAGATGTAAATAAAGAAATAATCTGATGTCTGTCACTGTCAGGTTATTTACGGTCGGGGAGTAATGACCAGACATCAAAGGTGCATCGCGGTTCTCACCTGTGAGTTAGCGTCCATGGCAGACCAATATGCCGTAACTACAGCTTTATTCAAGCTGTAGTTACGGCATTTTGTCCGCTAGTAGATGTGGTGTTTTAGTTGTATCGGTGATCGATAACTCCAGCAGGTACCGGCCTCACACTTTATGACTAGATATGGTTTGCATGCAGGAGATAGGGCGATATTGGATTGAATAATTAATCTTTGGTGTTCTTTATCCTTTCCCTTTTTGTTTGTTTGTTGTTGTTGTTGTTGTTTGAAATTTTGGACTGAACAAAATTGAAAAAAGTGTCATATTGCCAATAAATAATGTTACATTTTTGAGTTGAAACCATTTGATGTAATTAAAAATATTTTTAAAAAAGCAAACTCGCTTGTTACACGCTATGTCTTTTTTTCTTCCATCTTAGTTTCTTTTGTATAAATTACAAGTAGTTTCTATCACGTTATGACATATTGCTCACATATCAACTTTTGAATTCGGTATAGGATAATATCAGCCAGCAGGGGCGTAACTACCATTACGCATATTACGTAAATGCGTAATAGAAGAAATTCCCCTTTCGAAAAATATCGCCGATGAATCATCATAATAATCGAAACTACAGCTTATTCAAGCTGTAGTTACGATTTTTTGATTATTCACCAACGCTCAAATCATAGAAGAGGGGAGCGGACGGTGGCATTCATATTTCGTCACAGTTCACATATCCTGTGTCGTCTAGCTCCACACACTCATTCTTAGTGCGTTTAAATATCGCTAATTTTGTTCATCTTGAACCAGAATTAGCCATGTTGGATTACCCCCGCCCCCCTTTAATTCACTCAAAACTAGCTCCACACACTCATTCTGAGTGCGTATAAATTCTTAAGTCCTAGCTACGCCCATGGCCAGCGAAAGAGTGTAGTCTGAAGCCTACACGGCCTGCTTTCTTCTTAATTATTGTTGTGAAATCTTGAGCTAGCCCAGTTTAAATGTTCCTAAATTTTGTGATCACAACAAAAATTTTACAGTAGATGGACAAAGATTAAATAAAACGTAATTTCTTGGGACTGCAAGGAATCGTTGATACAACTGGTAGCATCACGAAATTGACATTCATCTCATACAAAACCATTCTACAGCGCTCACTCAGCGCGCCATTTATTCATTCCAAACACTCACTCAAAGCATTCAAAAAAGCTCCAAAAAGATAGAATCGATAACTACAGTAATCAAAAATATAAATAGATTTCACTGACATAATTGAATTTGTAAGCGTCTTATTGGTTCTTGAAGAAACTAGAACTGTCGCGGAGTTTACTTATACCCCCCACCAGCACTTTGTCAAAATGTAAGTGCTATTTGTGAAGGATGTGTTTGTAACAAATATTGAGGACATATGCAGCATTTGCTTGAAGTTTCATGATTGTAGGTCGCTTAGTTTTTGAGTTAGAGCCCAGAAACGAAAATTGAACAAAAATTGACAATGACCTTGACATTAGACCTATGTGACCCAAGAACAATAGGGCACTTCCTTGAGTCACAAGCAACATTTGCATAAGTTTCATGATTGTAGGTCGCTTGGTTCTCGAGTAAGAGTCCGGAAACGAAAAAAACAAAAAAAAACACAAAGGATGACTGTGACCTTGACACAGTTGACCTATGTGACCCCTAAAATTAATAAAGCACTTCCTTGGGTCATAAACAGCATTTGCAGGCTGCCCAGCACATTTTGGACTTATATATATATATTTTTCAACGAAAAATATAGGAATTCAGTCATATAACAAGAGGACCCTGAGGGCCCTAAATCGCTCACCTGATATTTCAAGTAAATTATCATTAAGACTCCATTTCCTATGATATGGCATGAACCTTCCCATTTTCAACAGTTCATTCTTGTGACCTGGCAAAAATTTTGATCAAGTTTCATGAAGATTGGACTATATTTGTGGCATTTGGAGCTCTTATGAGAAAATTGTCATTAAGGCCCCTTTTCCCGTGATATGGCATGTATACTTCCCATTTTCAAATGAGTTCATCCTCTTGACCTAACAAACATTCTGACAAAGTTTCATGATGATTGGACCATATTTGTGGCTTCTAGAGATTAAACATAAAAATTGTCATTAAGACGCCTTTTCCTGTGAAATGGCATGGATCCTTCCCATTTTCAATAGACTTCATCCTCATGACCTAACAAACATTCTGACCAAGTTTCATGAAAATTAGACCATATTTGTGGCTTCTAGAGTGTAAACAAGAAATTTGTCATTAAGGCCCCTTTTCCGGTAATATGGCACAGATCCTTTCCATTTGAGCAATTTTCATAAGGGACCACCCAAGGAATATTTCTGCCAAGTTTGGTTGATTTTGACCAATAAGTTTAGGAGGAGATGTCGTTTAAAGATATTGTTGACAAAATTGTCATTAAGGCGCCTTTTCCTGTGAAATGGCACAGATCCTTCCCATTTTCAATAGACTTCATCCTCATGACCTAACAAACATTCTGACCAAGTTTCATGAAGATTGGACCATATTTGTGGCTTCTAGAGTGAAAACAAGAAATTTGTCATTAAGACCCCTTTTCCCGTGATATGGCACGGATCCTTTCCATTTGAGCAATTTTCATAAGTGACCAACTAAGGAATATTTCTGCCAAGTTTGGTTGATTTTGACCCATAAGTTCAGGAGGAGATGTCGTTTAAAGATATTGTTGACAAAATTGTCATTAAGGCGCCTTTTCCTGTGAAATGGCACAGATCCTTCCCATTTTCAATAGACTTCATCCTCATGACCTAACAAACATTCTGACCAAGTTTCATGAAGATTGGACCATATTTGTGGCTTCTAGAGTGAAATCAAGAAATTTGTCATTAAGGCCCCTTTTCCCGTGATATGGCACGTATCCTTTCTATTTGAGCAATTTTGATAAGGGACCACCCAAGGAATATTTCTGCCAAGTTTGGTTGATTTTGACCCATAAGTTTAGGAGGAGATGTCGTTTAAAGATATTGTTGACAAAATTGTCATTAAGGCGCCTTTTCCTGTGAAATGGCACGGATCCTTCCCATTTTCAATAGACTTCATCCTCATGACCTAACAAACATTCTGACCAAGTTTCATGAAGATTGGACCATATTTGTGGCTTCTAGAGTGAAACCAAGAAATTTGTCATTAAGGCCCCTTTTCCCGTGATATGGCACGGATCCTTTCCGTTTGAGCAATTTTGATAAGGGACCACCCAAGGAATATTTCTGCTAAGTTTGGTTGATTTTGACCTATAATTTTAGGAGGAGATGTCGTTTAAAGATATTGTTGACAAAATTGTCATTAAGGCGCCTTTTCCTGTGAAATGGCACGGATCCTTCCCATTTTCAATAGACTTCATCCTCATGACCTAACAAACATTCTGACCAAGTTTCATGAAGATTGGACCATATTTGTGGCTTCTAGAGTGAAAACAAGAAATTTGTCATTAAGACCCCTTTTCCCATGATATGGCACGGATCCTTTCCGTTTGAGCAATTTTGATAAGGGACCACCCAAGGAATATTTCTGCCAAGTTTGGTTGATTTTGACCCATAAGTTTAGGAGGAGATGTCGTTTAAAGAAAAAGTTGACGCCGTGACGGACAGACGGACAGACGGACAGATGGACAGACGGACGCCGGACAACGATCGATCACAATAGCTCCCTTGAGCACTTCGTGCTCAGGTGAGCTAAAAATAGGAGATAAATAGGAAATAAAAGGCTCAGTAAAATTAATTAACTTGTACTATTTTCTTTAATATATATAGTTAAATATATGGTCAATAAATAGAGGGAGATTTTTCTGGCCTCCACCTCCCCTTACAGCCAGCCTTTAATATAACCTAAGATGAGCACAGCCCGTTTCTCTGTTTGCATACAATGCATCATATAGTAATAGCAAACAAAAGTACAAATGCTTCAAATCAACAAATCAAAAACAATTACTGTAAACTAAAAGTAGACTGTGATTGCTATCGGTCAATAAACTCTACTTGTCAGCTAGAAGATTTTTGTTATTTAAATGAACAAACTTGTTTATTACAAAAATAAATGTTTCTGTCTGACAAGTAAAGGGAATAAAGTGCAAATATGAATGTCTATAATACAAAGCAGCAAAATGGTCAAAAAGACTAATAAATCTTCTTTTCGAGCCTTATTATTTAAACCTGCAAGCAACAATCATTCTACAAACTTATTATATTTATAAACTTATAACAATATCATTTTTTGTTTTCTTCTCACCAAAACATGCAGTTTTTTTCAAGCTTTTCCTACTTTCAACTGATTTTTTATCCTGTCTATCTTTATCCAATTTCTCAGATGTTTCTTCGATTTTCTTATGTGCAGTTTCAATTAATGAATGACACAAAGATGCGCTTAAAAAAAATCTTTCTTTTGTTTAACACATAAATATATGTTACCATCATTCATTTGTCTTTATAGCCATAGATGTTCAGTGCATTGGCAACACTTCCAACACATCTTGCATTGAAAACAAATTCACATAATGATCAGCATCTTGAAAAATAGGAAAAAATAGGAAAAAACAGGATTAATGAGAAAAATATAGGAAAATATAGGAAGCTCTAAAAAAATAGGAAAAAAAATAGGAAAAATAGGAGTACTGGGCAGCCTGCATTTGCATAAATTTTATTTATTGTAGGTCACTTGGTTCTCTAGTTAGAGTCTAGAAACTAAAATTGAACAAAAAATGACTGTGACCTTGATATTTGACCTATCTAACCCCAAAACAAAAGGGCACTTCTTTGGGTCATAAGCAACATTTGCATAAAGTTTCATGATTGTAGGCTACTTGGTTCTCGAATTAGAGTCCGGAAATGAAAATTAAATAAAGACTGACTGTGACCTTGACCTATGTGAACCGAAAACAAAAGGGCACTTCCTTGGGTCATAAGCAGCATTAATATTAAGTTTCATGATTCTAGATAAATTGGTTCTTTAGTTAGAGTTCAGAAACGAAAAGGTCTACGGACAGATGGACGGACAGACAGATGGACAGACAGACAGCCATGGTGAAACTTCGTACGTGGGGGATGTAATAAGAAGCTATTTATAGAACTCATGTACATATTTTATTAAAGGGAGGTAATAAATATCGCTAACTTTGTTCACCATGAACACAATTAGAGACATTGGATTACCTCCCTTTAATATCACTTGAGACTAGCTCCACACACTCGTTCAATTTCATTCCGAAATCATTCACCTTGTCAATCTCACCATGTTGTTAAGGTAGTGGATCTGTAATAGTTCTGCAACATTGCGACATATGCAAAATTTCACAATGTAAACTGAGGTTCCCTAATATTTAATTACTTTCAAAATGTTGCGGAACTATTACGGGTCCATTACCTTAACTGTAAACAATAGTGTTCATCTAGTCAAAGTAACGATTCATTATTCTCTTTAGGTACCTGTCAACAATACAAAAGATGGTTTATTTAAAAAATGATTAATGGGAGGTAATAAATATCGTTAACTTTGTTCACTATGAACACAATTAGAGACATTGAATTACCTCCCTTTAATATCACTTGAGACTAGCTCCACACACTCGTTCAATTTCTTTCCGAAATCATTCACCTTGTCAATCTCACCATGTTGTTAAGGTAGTTGACCCGTAATAGTTCCGCAACATTGCGACACATGCAAACTTTTGCAATGTAAACTGAGGTTTCCTAATGAAAAGCATTAGGAAACCTCGGTTAACATTGTTATAGTTTATTACTTTCAAAATGTTGCAGAACAATTACGAGTCCACTGCCTTAACTGTAAACAATAGTTTGTTCTTCATCTAGTCAAAGTAACGATTCATTATTCTCTCTAGGTACCTGTCAACAATACAAGAGATGGTTTATTTCAAAATTGATTATAGATTTAGTCTCGGTTACTATATTCGATCCGTTATCTTGTAAACCCTAGCATAAAGAACGTGACTTGTTAACTTCAGCTGTTTTACCCAAAAATACTTTAAGAACAATTTAGCGAACAGTGACCGATCACAATAGCTCACCTTGAGCACAATGTGCTTAGATGAGCTAAAAAATATAGAGGATGGATTCAGAAAAATCTGAAAAGTGCCCGGAAAATATAGAAGTTCCTGCATTTTTCAGATTGCCCCTTTCGCGTGAGAGACGTATAATTGTTTTTAAGGTAGTGGACCCGTAATAGATCCGCAACTTTTCGGAAATTATCACTTTAACAGTGTTAACTGAGGTTTCCTAATGATTTTCATTAGGAAACCTCGGTAAACATTGTGAAAGCTCATGTATTCCCAAATGTTGCAGAACTCTTACGGTTCCACTACCTTAATGTAGCATTATGATTCGATGGAGCTTGTTAAATGATGTGGAAATCTAGGAGTATAGAAAGACTTGTATTAAGCAACTTTACAAGAAATTAACGATTACGGGTGGTAAATGACGGGACCAATTCTAAAAGAATTAACAACATTTGTACCAAGGACGCATCAAGGTAAATTTACACCAAGATCTTTGACGAGTTGTATTTTCACAATTTGACTTGGAGGTTCTTTCTTTTGTGACGCAGCGGAATATATCACCAAACCAAGACAATAAGTGCAAGGTCAGGTGACTTGAAGCATTCTGTGAAAATGTAATTCAAATCCATGCATAAATGTTAGAAGTTGGAGGCGTTGTGTTCACAAACAAGAGCTGTCAGAGGACAGCGAAGCTCGACTATTCCTAGCAAATCAATATCGACATTAGAAATTCAATAAAATTTAAGTCAAGAGAAAAAGAATCTTTGTCTAGAGGCTGATATTATGGTCACAGAAGCATTTGCAAAGTTTCAAAGAAATAGCTTTAGTAGGATTACAGAGATACGACTTACATTACGGCTAATATTATGGTCAAAGAAGCATGTGTAAAGTTTCCCAGTAACAGCTTTAGTAGATACAGAAATATTACAGATGTACATCAGTTGCACGTAAAAACTTAACCAAGATTTCTAAGTCCGAAAAGGGTTAAAAATCCACTAAATTCAATACCAGAGAATTGAATCCTTGTCAAGAGGCTGTTATTATGATCACAGAAGCATGTGCAAAGTTCCCAAGCAATAGCTTAACTAGAATTAGAGATATAACTGATGAGCAACATTTGCACGTAAAAACTTAACCAAGAATTTCTGAGTCTGAAAAAGGTTAAAATTCGATGAAATTCATTATGAGAGTAATAAATCTTTGTCTAGAAGCCAGCTGATATCATGGTATCAGAAGCATGTGTGAAGTTTTCAAGCAAAAGCCAAGGTAGAAATAGTGCTATATATAACTGATGTACAACATTTGCACGTAAAAACTTAACCAGGAATTTCTAAGTCCGAAAATGGTTAATTTTCCATTAAATTCAATATTAGAGTATTGAATCTTTGTCAAGAGGCTGATATTATGGTCACAGAAGCATGTGCAAAGTTTCAAATAGCTTTACTAGAATTAGAGATATTACAGATAAACAACATTTGCACATAAGAACTTAACCAAGATTTCTAAGTCCGAAAAGGGTTAAAATTCCATTAAATTCAATATCAGGGTATCTAATCTTTGTCTAGAGGCTGATATTATGGTCACAGAAGCATGTGCAAATTTTCAAAGCAATAGATTTAATAGAAACAGAGATTTTCAACACTTGCACGAAAAAACTTAACCAAAGCAATACGCCGATGCCGACGCCACTGGAATAGCCCTCCTATTCTTCGAATAGTCGAGCTAAAAATTGTTGGCATGAAGGCCCGGTTTTCAAGAACGCAAATAGATATCGCCAAAGGCCGTTGATATGCATAAGGTCAAGTGACTATGAAAACATGTATTGTAGTTCCATCCAAATCTGGCCATAAATGAAGGAGAAGTTGCGTTCTATAAACGGGCCGGGCCTACCTTCATACAAACTGAATTCGGGACGAGAGGAAAGACGAAGACAATACTAGTTTAATTCCATATTCGCCCACGTATATTGGTAAATGTAAATGGCATTTATATGATTCCGTAAAAAAGTTTAACAAATCGATGGCTCAGCGTGAAATTGTTGTAACTGCCTATAAACATATTATAGGCGGTTTCAACTGTTTCACGCTGAGCCATTGAAATGCTAGCCAGTGGACTAGCTTGAAGTCAGAATCTTCTCAATACCGGCATTGAAAACTAATACATGAATACATGTTTAAGGAATAGTCTTTCACGAAGCATGTTGTAGTTTTGGGGTACTTAAATGTGTTGTTTGAATTGGAGTTCACACTGATTTAACAATTTTTCAGTGCTATCTCAATGGCTTGAGCAACGAACAATGCATTCATGGTATTTCTCCCACCAGTGCTACCATTATATGATTGCCGCTGTTGGGAATCGAACTCAGGACTTTATGAAAGGCAGTCCGACGCACTACCAATTGCACTTTGACAGCAGCTTTTGCATACATGGAGAATGGGTGAAAATACACTAACAGATGGTTTTTTTTTTAAATTATTTCCATTTGGAAGATCCATTTAATATAATGATAGCACATGCAAGGTAGAAGTAATGCAACAAAACAAAAGAAGACAAAACATCTTTGACCAATACTGACACTATAATATCCAAGCTCATCAATACAAGTAATGATTTGTCATGAATTGAGACACATAGCAATGTAGATTGCATTGTTCCATGTTCTAGCTAGGTGATAGTGTAGGTTTTAGATAGGGATCAAATATCCCAAGTTTAAATTAATGCCTTAGTTATAAAAGAGATAATGCATGGTATCCAAGTATTTCCATAATTGTGAAACTCCAAAACAAGTTTAGATATCGAGGGGTCAGTGCAAGACAATTGTTAGTGCTAGGCAATTTTTTTTTGCTGACATCCCGATACACAAAACTGTAGCTTATGAGAGGAATGGAATCTTTTACTCATGTTTCTTTGAAACAATCTGATCTTTACACCATCTAGAATAGTCAAGACTTGCTAATTAGCATTTCTATGAAAGTCCATGTTAAAATAAGATTAAAAAAAATAAAATAATGACAGATCTAATGGCTTTCTCCTAAATCTTATGCTTGACTATTTAGAAATATCATTCAAAGAGATGTTTTTGTGAAACACAAATGCCCCCGAAATGGCATTTTTTTTTTTTACAAATTTGACTTTAACAGATGAACTTGACCTTGTCACATGACACCTTGGTACCAGCCGATGTGTATCATTGAGATCTACCATCATACCAAATATGAGCATTGTATCTTGAATAACCTTGAAAATATTGGCAATGTTAAGTTTTTTGGTTAAGTTTTGCATACAGACAGACCATGGTAAAACAATATGCCTCGATCTTTCAATGTGGGGGCATAAAAAATGCCTCCTTTCAAATAGTGTATATTTTGTTCTTCATATAATGTTCTGAATTCAAATTAAACACACTCAAAGTTGATAACACAAACTGTATCATCTTAAAGGTATTGACCAACAATAGTTCCTCAAAAATTCGGAACTAATGATCTTTCACAATGAAGTTTCAAGTCAGGTTGACTAGAGATGACAGTGCTATGCTCTGAACAAAGAAGTGGACGCTGCAAAAAGTGATTACAAAATATGTCCCTTTTTTCTACAGGCAAATTAAATTATGGTAAATCTGGATCAGTCTTAACCTTTATTGATTGTAATTTTGATTGAATTTGACAATGCCTACCATGTTTTGTGGGCATAATACAAAATTGTTGTTACTGTCTTTATATATAGGCACTTCAGTGTTGAACTGAGCCATTAACTACATTTCTGACAATTGACTCACCCTTCATTCAAATAATGAATTTATGGTGGGAAATAAGGATTTTGAATAAAACATTTCATACTGACTTTAGATAGAAAACAAACATAGGAGAGAATAACCTGCTACAAGCAAAATCTCCCTTCATTCAAATACAGTTATTAGACGACTTTCTTAACATCTAGGGGATAAAAGCGTTTCTAGGGTCATATACAATGTACATATAAATAATTTGTCATTTAACTCTGCTGAGAATTTGAGCAAACATGAAAAAGCTACAAATGGACCAACAGATCTACTGACCGTCAGATAAATGGACTGACAGTCAAGCTGACTCCTATATACCCCCATTACATGTTTTCTTGTTGTTTTTTACCTGGGGGAGGTGTTATAATAAGGCTGTAGTTAGCCCATTCTGGTTACTCACCAACATATCCAAATTTTAAAACATACTCCTATCTTTGCCGGCAAAGCTACACATAGAGCGAGTATTTTAGATTTCAAATTAAATTATTTAAACAATACTTGTTTGAAAGTCATTGGAATTCTCTTGTTGAGATTCAAATGAGTACCCAAATAATAGGGTTTAAGTGAGACATAGAGATTTTTTACTTGAAATTCCTGTTCTTATATGTACCTCTGATTGCAAGATCTAACCTGAACGCACAACATGGCTGACATTTAACTGTTTTTGTACCGTCCCTGGATTTTACATTCCTTTAATTTTTATACATGAGAAAAAATATTGAGAAATGAATAGAGGATAATTGTTCAATTCAGTGTAAGAGCAATTTATATTTCATTGGTCGAACAACTGAGCTATATTTTCATGAGGGGCAGAGCCACAAGTGAAAATATAGCTTTTTTCTTAACAAAATGAAATATCAACAAATCTAATTCGAAAAACAAAGGGATTTTATGTCCCTGTAATTCAAAAATGAGCCAAATTGTGAACATTTCAAGAAAAATCCCTGTTCTTATCTGTACCCCTGATTGCCAGATCTACCTTTTCCTGAACACACTTTAAAATGGTCCCTTGTTGCATGACCTGGCTGACAATTAACCCTTTTCTGTACATTACCTGAATTTTACGTCCCTATAATTTGATACTCCAGAAAAAATGGGAATAATGAAGAAATTGCTTCTGACAATCATTTTTCTTTTCGTTACAAAAAATATTTTATACCTCATAGAAAAGATTTTTTTAAATTTCACCCTCTTTTTTTTACCCGTTTTAAATTGTCAACTGCAATCTATTTTTTTCGATTACTCTAAAATTTTCAAAGGTTCTAAAGTTCAAATCATTAGAGCCTGTGTGATACCTTTCAAACAATTTCACTTTTGCATAATGGTAAGACTCTGATCAGCCTGTGCATTTGTATGGTCTGATCAGACTCCTCACTACACATCAAATAGATAGCTACCAACCTGTAGATTCATTTTTATTGCTGTATGGGCTTGTCCAGACCTCTCAATGTCTGTCTACCACGCTCATATGAAATTATTGGCTATTGATGACTCAGTTTGAAACAGTTGTAACTGCCTATAAACATATAGGCAGTTACAACTGTTTTGCACTGAGCCATTGAAAAATATCAGGCACTGACTCAAATAGAGGGTTACAAAGCAAACTAATACTCCTGACCCCCTACAAGTACTTATCAATAATGAAAAGCCATTTTCCATCAAAGGGCCATAACTCTGTCAAAAGTCAATGGATCATAGCCAAAATATCACTTACACATCTCTACCTGATACTAATCACATCTGTAAAGTTTGAAAGAAATCCACCCATTAGATGCTGAGAAATTTTCCAGACAAAAAAAAGCTACATATAGACAGACTGACAGACCGACCAACAAGCTGACTCCTTTATACCTCCTATATATAATCAGAATGACTAGAGATCTATGTATAAAATATGATTTCTGGTATCTGTCCATCCTCAACAGAGGTTCCGTTATTATTTCCAGCTGCGTAATGAAACTGAAATGTCACTTTTCCGCCGGACACTGATTCGTGAGTCACCTTTCTGAGTCCCTTTGAGCCGTAATAGGAGTCTGGACCCTAAAAGTATAAAAAAACTCAAATAGAGTCATGTACTAGCTCACAAATATAATGTTTTATAACTGACCCTCTGCATGACATTTCTAACATTTGTTCAATGTTGATGACTCAGATCAGCCTGTGCAGCCTCATACTCAGTTCAGAGTCTGAACTATGCACCTAATACATAGCTACTAACTCATAGCCTCTATTAGCAATAAGCGAGTAATTTAGATACATTGCATAGCTGCCAATATTACCAAAATTTAATATCCATCTATCAAGCACATATTAAATATTGAAAGTAACCTTCACAGTCTCAGTTCTATCTACAGCTGCTTGTGTTCTAAGAAGTTCTTTAAAAACCCTTCAAAATTTGTGGTATTGGATTACCTCCCATTAAATTCACTCAACACTCCCTCCACACACTCATTCAGTTTCACTCCAAAATCATTTACCATGTCAATTTCATGATGTTTTTAACTCATTCGGAACATCACTCGGCCATTTCCGTAAACTACAACATACCTCGGATGTATGTAAGGCGGATGGGTATGTAACGAAATTGTGCATTTTGTTAGGCGGAAATAGTGTAAGAAAAACTAGCACTGTAGATTTATATTTTTTACAGTAAATAACGGCTGAAAAATCTTAATTTTTGAGAATGACGAATCATTCTCAAAAATTAAGATTTTTTCATCCGTTATTTAAGAATCTAAAGATATTAATATAAGGATTCAATGAATTCACGTCAGTGACTTAAACGAGTGGCGTTGGCGACGTCGAATGTTTTCACTCGCAGTTTCGAGGGCTAACGCCATTTTAACTGACGTCATCGAGTTCTTCCAATGTTTTCCCGTAATTTTTAAAAATAGTCCGTCTATGTACATCCGAGGTTGATCGTGAGATTGGCCGAGTGGTGTTCCGAATGGTTTTTAACTGTATGTCATCTTACCTTTAGAGTAGCACAAGCAGTGTAGCTTGTGTTTGGTAAAATTTCAACCGGCTCTTTAAACATGACTCGAAATGTAGAGTTTGATCCATCACACTGAAAACTTGTGTCGTTATATCCAACACTCTTGGCATTGTCTGACTGTAGAATCTGTCAACACAAATAGCAAGGGTATTATGAGAATATTTGACAAACAAATGCACATAGCAATAATGTTTCTAACACTTGCCAAAAATGTAGATCTTTTCACTACAAAAGTTGTTGAAGAAAATACTTGCTTGCATCTTGTAGTGTTTTGAGGAAAAAAAAAACAACTCTTCTTTGGAAGAGCTTGGGAAGAGCATTGTGGAAAAGAAGAAATTGCTTATAACAAGCTATTTCTTCTTTTACACAACGATCTCCAATCATGAAATTATCACTTCTTACTTTGAGCTTGGACTCTTTGATTTCATGTGTTAGGAGTCCAATTGACTCCTTAATCTATTAGGAGTAAGTGTCAATCCCTGTAATAGTATTATATTTTAAAACAATGGCATATCAATGGCTCAGCATGAATCAGTTGTAACTGCATATAGGTTTTAGTCAATTACAAATATTTTGCAAGAGTCATTGATATTACTTTTTGGACAATTAGGGCCAGAATTTATGAAACTTTTCTCAATCTCAACTGAAAATTTTTCTCAAACTTAGAATTCAAATAAATACATATACATAAAAGATAATATTAATAAGTTGTTTTTTTATAACAGAGTTAAAGCTTTAATCTTAAGTTAAAATTTGAGAAAATTCTCATTTGATCTTGAGAACACTTTTATAATCTAATATCTGGCCCTGGAATATTTATTTTTTGGTTTGTGCCATAAAACAATGACTAAACATCAAAATCTTAGACAGGTCAAATTTCAAAGGTAGTGGCAATTTTAAGATGATGAATTTTGTAAATAACAGTCACTCTGGATAAAAATTCCTGTAACAAGATGTGTTTGTGAAACATGAATGTCCTTGATACAGGAATTTTTAAAGTTTGACCTTGACAGATGACCTTGATCTAGGTACCAGCAGATGTGTATTATTGAGATGTATGCCAAATATGAAAATTGTATCTCAAATAAGCTTGAAGTTATTTGCTATGTGAAGTTTTGCAGACAGACAAACAGGGACAAACAACAATAAAACGATATGCTCCAAATCTAATTCATGTGTAAAATGAATTAACTGATAGTAAGCAATTCCTGCATTTTCCACAATATTTTCCCAAATGCTTTTTTGAGAGTAGTAGAAAGTCATGATTGAGTGGGAATTAATAGAATATCTACTTCAAATGATCAAGTTTGTTGGAAAAGCAGAGTTGCCTTGAAACACACTATTTCTCTTTTGTCTTTATTTAGCTATAATACTGCAAGGATGCCCCCTTCTGTAAATATCAATTTTTCTGGATCGCTTATTCAAATTCAAGAATTTGTGTCTTAGGTGGGCAGGTGCTATATTTTTAGTTTTTCACAGCACTTAGTAACTTCAGATAAAATTCTTATGGTAGTGGACCAGTCATGGTTCCAAAACGTCTTGGAAGCAATGAACTTTAACAAAGTTAACAAAGGTTTCCTTATCATTTTCATTAGGAAACCTCGCTCAACATTGTGAAAGATTATGAGTTCCAAAATGTTGCGGATCTATTACTGGTTCACTACCTTAGGGAGCTTCATTCGGCATGTGAATTTTATCTGTGAATCACATCTGTATAACGGGTCCAATTTCTTTAAAAAGAATGAAAGCGGGCTAAAATCTATCAGAACAGTGAGTTCACTACAATCATGTAATTGATAATTTCACTGGTGTATCAGTTGAATTATCAAGCAATAATCCAACTTAAAAGACTTAAATACTCTGCTGGAAAATATCAAATAATATACCATACCTGCATTGTGACAGAATACTCTGTTGGTCCATGAATACTTCCATAAAGTCCGAACCCAACTACAAATATTCGACGATTCACCATGAACCTAAAATACAACCAATAGTAAAGAATTCAAGATAATTGATAATGGTGTGCAGACTGATCATTGTAAGACTAGGAATAGACAGCCAACAATAAACAATTATTTTTCAGCAATTTACCTGTCAACAAAACAATTGTTTGTTTTCTTCAAACTAAAGTTGAATTTATACTCTAATTACTTTTGCTTTCTACCTCAAAAAAATCTTGACCTTTAGGTCTGCTGATCATTAGTTATAATTGTGACATAATGTTTTATTGCTAAAAAACACAAACGTGATTTCAACTTGAAATTTGAAACTTTTCAAATCAAGCAGGAAATTTTATGCCTTTATTTTCAAATCAAAACTACCATCTTGAGCTTAACAAAAGTACCATCTGCAGTCATACTTGTGTAGGATTGTGGTAAAGTACCATCTGCAGGTACACTTGGGTAGGATTGTGGTTAAACAAGATGTGTTGGTCAAACACTTAGTCTAATGCTTCCAAAATGGCATCCTGTTTCTTAGAAATTTAATCCTATTTATTGACCTTTACCTTAACAGATGACATTGACCTTAAAAGATGAGATGAGATAACCTTTACACCAAATAAGAGCATCGTAACCTGAATAGTGTTTATGAATGTTTAGTTTGCAGGTTATTTTTTTTACAGAAAGACTGACATTGTAAAAAAATATGTCCTTGATCAATTAATGTGAGGGCATAAAAAATCAAACTTTACAAAAGTCGTCCATGTAAAGACTGACTTTAATCATTGAGATGATTTCAGTTTTCTGAAAGTGTAATAAGCCAGCCTATATAGCCATTTGAGAACTGCCTTTTTAAACATAAAAGGGTACAAGTTTGAATGATCCATTATGATCCATTATGATGCATTACCTGATTCTATCACTTGTTCCACTGTAACCCCATCTACTCTCAATCTGACTGAATCTTGACACCACTTGCTCTTTACCTGTCAAGCAACATCGTGGTACATCCTAGAATAAGAACAAATAGTAAGTAATCAAAGGGGGGGTCCCTTGTTTATTAACAGTTCTCTTTTTCTTTATTTTACTCTGACCTATACTGGGTCTGCCTCTCTGGAATGGCTTTGCAAAAAGATATTCAAAATCAAGATGCAATCCAACCATGTATTTCAGAAATGAAGATGGTAAAAAAAGGTTACTCCATTTTCTTTAGAAATAGACTAAATCATCTTAAACTTTCAACAATGTTTTCTTACGCTGTTTCCGCCTAACAAAATTCACAATTTTGTTACATACCCAATCCTCCTTTTTTACATGGAGGTCTGTTGCTAGTTTACGGAAATGGCTGCGGGATGTTCCGATGTGTTCATGATATTTTTCTTCTGTACAAAATGCCTTGTCAGACAATTTCAAGTCAGATGGAAACCTACACTTCCTGCTTTCTTCTTAATCATTGTTATCAACACTTGAACCAGACTTGCTAAAATGTCTAAAAAATATGGCACTTTGTTTGAGACGAAATTTAAATTCTGCAGGATAGCAGCTCAACCCTTATCCTTCTGACTTCAATTTTTATTATTAGCAAATTTGCCAATTTTTTTGACGTTTCAACCAATCCTGCTGAAGTTTTTTCCGCAAAAATTAGGTAGAAAGCAGGGAGTATAGACTCAGATCAGCCTGCAATTCTTTGCAGGCTGATCTTAGTGTATTTTTTCTCCCAAACCTTTATCATAGGATTAGGTACAAAACAGCATGAAAAAGGTTTAATAACTTACCTGAAATAAAAATTGACGTGCAATTAGTGCATCCAGTATTTTTAGGGCTTTGATTTTTAATGTGATTTCTGTGAAATTTCTTAAACAGCATGAAAAGGGTTAAAAAGCTTACCTGAAAAGGTACTGATGGTTTTGGGTTAACCGTGAAATAGAGAAACATCTGAACAACTTCTCGATCCTCTAAAATCCCACTTTGTGCTGGGAGGTGGGCAAATTCCTCAATGGTCATCAGAGGAAACCGTATCAAATGTAATGCTCTCCCCAACACTTGTCTCTGATTCTCTGGCGTTGGCTGGATATTTCTGCGCTTACACTCTGCCTCAGCCCAACGAAAGACTGCATTACAAAGTTTGTATTCTCTTATACCAAGAGTATCCCTTTCCAAGACGGCACACATTGTCTCATTGTCTATATCCGTAAACCCTTCAGCATTTAATGCCTCGGATGTACTCTTATCAATTGATTCTAGACATAATGCAGCAAGCTGTGGCTCATCAAACAATCTGGCTTGTGTCAGCAGCATGAAAGCATTCTCACTGCTTAAATTTCTCTTTAAAAAATCCACACAAGCTTTCTCTAGTTCTGGTACAGCATATTTCTTGGCTGTGTAGAGGGTGGTCATTACTGTCTCTGGTCCGATTGTTACTTCATCTGTATACAGAAACCATAGTAACGCTTTAAAGGCTGATGGTTCAACATCTGGGATTTCAATACGACTCTCTGTAGTGGCCATTGGACCATTAAACAAGGCATCAAATACAGCTGATCCTACAGACAGTACAAACTTGTGCCCTGGTATCACTTGTGTATTTGGTGGCTTACCAACAAGAAAACATATATCACTCATTATATCAGTTCCATATATATACTGTAACCTTTCCTTCACTGATGATTTTGTAGCCTGCCAGTTGTACGGAGCGTTACTCTGACCAGATAATGGTTGTGTCGCCACAGGGGCACTTGTCACAGGTACAATTGGGGTGGACAGGGGAGACTGATTAGGAGAGGTTTCATTCAAACAAAGAGAGGGGGACAGACTAACATCATCACGCTCCAAGTCTTTTGGTACTGGATTGTTACAGGTGTTTAAATTTGCTTGAGAACAGCTATTGGCTATCATAGATGATACAGTATTTGATGCTCCATTATGATTTCGTGATGAAACTTGGCCTGATTGTGAATTGTTAGCTCTATCTCCATTTTCTTTGGAGCGTTGATTTTTAGCTGCTGGAGTATCGCCTTTCCCTGGTTTGTCTTTATCCATTATGAATTTGCTTCAATTTTGTCTGAAAAAAATACAAATAACAGCTACACTTTAGTTTTACTGTTTACTGTAGTGATGGGCAGATTAATCGATTTTAATCAATAATCAGTTGGTTTGGGCAAAATTGTGATAAAAGACTAAGAAAATTCATAATCGTTTAATCAGTTCCTTACAAAGAAATGACAAAATCCATTATATATTGTTTTCGAAACCAACATCAGTTTGATGGCTTGGCGTGAAAGTTGTAACTGCCTATATGTTTATAGGCAGTTACAACTGTTTCATGCTGAGCCATGAAGTTGGTAGAAAAATCTGCAGAAAGAGTCTTTAGGCCATGTGTTTAAACTAACCTTTCATATTCAATTTTCAAAGGAATGATACTGGGTGTACTGTAATAATTTCAAAATGATTGTACAATCAATCATTAGTTGATTAACTCTTCCAACTAATTGATTAACTCTTCCAACTAAAAACCGAATATCGATTGTTTATTTGAATCCAATTGCCCAACACTAGTTCACTGGTGAAACGACGTCATTTAGTTGAAACTTCCATGGACAAATTTCTAAATGGTTGAATTAAGTATGGAACTTTTTCAAAATAGGAATTCTCAGTAAATATTATAACGAAGCCATTGGAGATTGATCATACACAATCTAAAAAAGTCTTTAATATGTCATGCCAATTCTTTGTTTTTAAGGGTCTTAAGAATATGTTAACTTAAATGCTAACTGTCGAAGTTTTAAACCTAGGTTTAGGTTTAAACCTATTTATTTTACATTTATTGGTAAACAAGTTCTTACAACTTAAATCAATCCCTCTTGATTCACCAGTAATCACCCTGAAAGTGTGGGCCAAGAAAGAAGCAAGATATATTTTTGTTGCAAAATTTTGTAATTTACTGTTTTGTATCATTCTTCATCCTCCTTTATCCTTAATGGGGTGGTATAACCTATTTATTTATCTACCACTTCTAAATCTCAGGTGATTTTAATTGCTCTTATATCTCCATTTTACTTCTACACTAAATTGTACTTATTTAATATTTATAACCTGCATTCATAAATTTCATTACCATTTTGTGAGTTGAAATTGTTTTGTTTTTTTTTTTGGTATGCTTTTAACTGTCATGATTTTCTAACCCATTGTATGCTTAATATATTATGTTTACTTTAGTATGGTTTATATAGATGTTATTTCAAAAGCTATAGTTAGATTATGTTTTGATTGTTATGCTGTCTTGCAGACCTTAAATAACTCTTACCTTATCTTAAGATTGGTAGCGGCTCCCTGGAATTGAACACAAGACCTTTTGGTCAAGAGGCTGACGCTCTACCTCTAGACCACGGACACCATTTTAAGCCCAATGGTTTGCAATTGGAAGACGAAGACTTTTAAAGATCTACAAGTACTCTATTTATAAGTAAAATCTTGAATCCCACAACATAGGGTATTTCAAGTTAGAGTGATGAACTGATGTATTTTGGTAGACAAAAAGCATTGGTTGATGATACATGCCATAACTGAAAGTTTTTAGGACTTATGATATAATACCCTATTATGACCTTTAAAAATTTCTCCCAATCTTGAACCCCTTGAGAAAAAATTCTAAGGGTACAAACTGGGGTTTGTGACTCAAATTTTCAATGATGTTTTATCTTGTTTACTATTTAGAATTCTACTTATTGAATTTTACCTTTCTATTTTTACAAGAAATGGCCAATTCACTCTGAAACCTATAAAATTCTACTCACAATTTTCATTTTTTGTTATTTTGACCCCTTTAGGATGAATTTTGATTTTATGGTTAGGAGTTAACTACTCCTCGATTTCAAACACTACCACAAGCCCTGATAGGACCACTGTAGGAGAGCCATAGCATCACCATGAGTACCACAAAATTTAGAGAACCTTGGTTTATCCTTGAAAAATATGGCAGTGCTGTCAATAAGGGCCTAAATGAGGAATTCTCATAATTGCAGGATATATTTTCACAATGTAAGGAATTTTTACAACAGCATGGACATCATGTATATATCATCTAACAATAGCCTTCATTGGTCAAAAAGCTATTGTTAGCTTATGTTTGATTGTTATGCTGTCTTGTGAACTTAAAATTAATCTTATCTTAACATTGCAGCCCAACTAGACGCTTTATAGACTATGATTTATTAAACAACCTATCAAAATGGGCTAACTTACTTCTGGCCCTCTTTCGGGTCAGGTGTAGACTGGTCTCACTCTCAAATATCAGAAAATCTATCTATATATACTGCCTGACTCCCCTTTCGGGTATTACTGGCAGGTGCGCGTCTGTGCTGGAATAAAAACTGTTAGTCATTGGTTAGGGTGCCAAATTTTAAAAGTATTGTGAGTGTTAGATTAAAAGATCTGGTAAAACAATTTTGGTTATTCAGGGACGGCTCACTATCTGAAAAGAATCAAGACTCTTCTTGAATGCGGCAATATCGGGTTGCTGTATGATTGTTTCTGGTAGGCTGTTCCAAAGTATCACTGTATAAGGAAAAAAAGAATATTTAAAGTAGGAAGCATTTGTGTGGATCTGTCTAAAAGATTTTGTGTGCATATGTCGGGTGATCCTAACTGGTCTTTCAAGATAAGTTGGTATGGGTACTGCAACAAAACAAAAAGCCTATTCTCAGCTTTTTTTGACAGTCTATGGGCCAATTTACTTCTGGCTGATTCCTACCCGGCTGTAGACTCATCCCACTTTTAACAATCAGATTAGCCTATTCTAATAGTTGGAATTGAAACCAGTCTAGAGCTTGTAGCCTGCTGTTTGAGAGATATTCTGATAAAGCGGGCATCAATATTCACTTGGGGCAGAAAAAAATAACTCTACATGGGATCAGTCTAGAGCTGGTAGCCTGCTGTCTGAGATAAATTCTGACAGAGAGGGCAACAATGCCAGAAATAACTTGGCCCAAAGCTTGTCAGAAGCATGATGCTGAAAATTAGTCTGCAAAATAGATAAGAAAAATCTGACTATGGGTATGGGTATTGCATAGATAATAAAAAAATATGTAATCACGAAAACAGAAAAAAACCTGGTTGAATGCAAAGATTTAAGAAGGAAATTAATTTACCAGACTTGCTCATATTTTGACAGGTCAAGAATAACTTTGATATGAAATGTACGAATTAACATTAGTTTGATTAAACGTTCTAAAATATTTCCCTTAAGTAATGATATTTTTAATGAATATGATGTGCAAGAAATCAATAAAAAGAATTATGTATTTAGTATAAAAAATAATTCTAAAAGCATTCGAGAATTCGGGGGTCTGACTATTTACCCCGGGAACCCCGGGAAACCCCGGGAACTCGGAATTACCCCGGGAAACCCAATACATTTGTATTAGTATACAGAGGATATGTTTGTACTATAAAATGCACTTTGAACGAGTGATTGATGTCAATATCTCTTTCGATTGAAAAAATGTTTCAATATACTCATGTATTGCCACTTATTTACAAAGAACAACATTGTGGGACCCGGGGTAATTCTATAAATATTAGAATCGTTTCAAATTTATCACCGGGAGAATTTCAACGTCTGTAATAATGAATTTGTGTTTCCAAAGTTTACATTAACAGTATTTTATCTCAATGAATAATACCCCGGGGATCATTTCCATCATGTAAACACCAAAAAATAAGGCATCATTGCATCAATGAAATCACTATGATCCTACCCCGGGAATATTTTCTATAATGGTATCACCTACTTTATGGGGCCTGGGATAATTCTTGTATCACTGAAACCGCTGGTAATTTACCCCGGGAATATCACCACAATGATTGAAATACTAAATTGATGACCGGGATCTGTTGTAATTCTTGCAAAACTGTTCAAAACGCTTTTTACTCACCCCGGGAATATATTCTATGATTGAATTACCGCCTCGAAAGGACCCGAGGTATCTAACACAATTGAAATCTCCATGAAATTACCCCGGGAATCTCCTCTATATTAAAAAAAATAAGCCTGACCTAAAGCTTCACATCATTGAAATCGCTTTGAACATTTACCCCGGGAATCTTGCAATGCTGGCAACATTAATTTTATGGGACCCGGGGTAATTCTATCAACGCTTTTGTATTCAGACTAACGTGTTTTGGTGATTGCATATACTCTAACCCCGGACGTTTTATATACTTAAGTTATTCAATTTTTTCTTCGGTGCAAAAATTCCGAAAATCAGAGCATTGTGCGCTTCTAAGAGAATTACCCCGGGAAACTATGTTGCCGACGATTGGTTGCTGTTCATAGTTACCCCGGGAGAGTTTATCAATATGACCTAGATATAATCCTAAATTGGATCATATGCAATTTTGGATGAAGTTTCGACATTTATGGGAATAAGCACCGAATTAAGTACAATTTATCATTTTTTGGTAAAAAAGGCCCAATTCTTTTTTTTTTTTTTTTTAAAAAACTTATATATGAATAAGAATAAATGCACGAGTTATCGTTATCGCATTTTCTCTCGCCTGTGTATGCAGTCCCCGGGGTAACTAGTCATTTTTTTATACACACAGGGGACATAAGAGTCCCGGGGTAATTAGTCACATATTGACGAGAAATGTATTTGGTCTATACAAAAGTATAGCCCAATGTACTTATCTTCTCAGAGGTAGTACTTATCTGTCCGTGGAAGACGAAGATCCAAAGGAAGGATCGCAGACTGCATGACCTAGACTAATTCGTCGTCGAGCAAAACTTCGTCAGTACAAAACAATTCTGTAGTTACGATATTTCTATCTTCAATGAACCAAATTGATTCACCAATCACTAATAATAATTGGTTGTAAATCGTTTTTTTAGATTGATCACCAATTAACATTATCACATCATCGGTCATCAAATATTCGTTCATAAAATTAATCGAGATAACATTCCCAAACGTTTTACCATTCTCAATCGAGACCAAATCGTTTGCAATGTTGTTTCGATTTATTTAATGAGAGAGTATTTGGTGACCTGTACATGAACAATACCGCTTCATATAATTATTAAATCGCAATTTGATTGAAATCCCCAAATAAGCTGTATCCGTGAAGCAAATTTATAGTTCAAGAGGGACTGAACTTAAGGGCGACCGCTACAGGCGCTGATTTTTCTCATGAATACTTAACATTCGCAAACGTTTTAGCATCCGGACCGCATGACAGAATATGAATGTTAATTTTTTGACGAAAGGATGATCGTTTCATACATTAAATCATTATTTATAACATCAATAATTTTGGACAACAAACAAAAAGCAAATGGTGAGCGGACAGCCTTAACGTCGTAAAAACAGCGCAGACAATTTTGGCATGCAGGACAGAATATGAATTACAAATAATTATCTTAATGATAATCGCTAATTAATATAAATTGTTATTTGTCGGATCGTTAGATGAATTTCGGACATGAAACAAAATGGAGTTCGTAAGTTGGTAACCTAAACGCCGTAACAACAACTTAGTCAAAACAGTGCGTAAATATGTTTAGACGGGCACTTTTATTTGTGTATAGTTCAATTAACTTAACCGGATATTGACTTAATCAAACTGTCGCATTTAATCAATGTGCAGAAAAAAAACGAATGTTAATACCGAATCTTCGAATAGTGAAGGCTTTTGGGACACGGGGTATTTCACACAATAATGAATGCGCTTGAAACAATACCCCGGGAATGTTCCCTGGATGCATTTACAAAGACGGAATGTAGAAAATAATTAATATCGATAGTACAATCCCTGGGAACTTCCAATTGCGGGACCCGGGGTAATTCTATAAAACAACATACCCCGGGAATCCTACGGAACGTTGACTTCGTGGGGCCCGTGGTAATTTAGATTGAAATAGTTGAAACAAAGTCCCGGTAAACTCGTCATCGCAAAACATTATAGTCAGGATAAGAGCAGTACCCCGGGAATTTTCCCTGCGATAGAACTTTTCTAAGTGGTACCCGGGGTAATTGAAATCCATATACTTACCCCGGGAAACGTTTCTTCGCTTGTCTGTCAACATAATGGGACCCGGGGTAATTCAGGAAAAAACACGGGAACATGATACATGTAAAAGTTAACAAGTTCGGGACCAGGGGTATTTCAGCTCATACTTATTAAGAATCAAGGATTTCTACTTCCAAAGATATACGTCGTATATGTGTCGTATTTCCGTTCAATAACTTATAAACAAGGTAAGTTCCCTTTCGGGTAAACTGGTGGGGATTCCCGGGATAAGAGAAGGTCACGGGTATTTTAACCTTATGATAACCTATTTCGTATAACTTTCATATAGAACATTAAGGTAACTGCGGACAGATAACATGGCCGAATTTTCGACTTTCTTAAAATCTCACAATATGTTCTGAGATTTATATTTGAAGTGCGGGAATTAACGAACACGCAATAAAAAGGGTCAGAAGTTCGTTAATTTGACGTTGTGACGTCATTAAGGGGCCAACCCCTTTTCGACCCGCAAAAATCATTATTTGCAAAAATTTTATGAATTAATCGGCCAATTTTCACGAAAAAAGTTTCATTTTGAAAGTCCAAGAACGCCCGAGCTAATCGTTTAATTTCTGTGCACATTCATATCGAAAAATAGGCTCGAAACGCTAACTATTTCGCGAATTTTTAGATTTGACGTTCCTTTTTTCATTTCATTTTTTGTAAATAAGTAGAAATTTCTCAAAATTTCGTCCGGTGACCTATGCTGATTTTTTGTTATTTTCTACCGAAAGGAATATGCTTTGCATTGAAAACAAAAAAATGATATGTTTTCGGGTTAGATTTTGTATTAAATTCGATTTTGTGAAGTTGTTGCAACATTTTTCGTCGAATTCGACGTCGCACCAAAACCATCGGTACTATGCTTATTCGGAGCCAATCTCCGTGCAATAGCGTATTCTAACATATTTGAAATTGAGGTTAATTGTAAAATATAGACTTCAGAAGTTTTGAATCTGAATGTGATTTTAAGAAATACAAAATTTCATTTAAGTTTTATCCATTTTAAAAGACAGCTTTTGTGAACATTTGACGCGACGTTGAAATATCCTTTGATTTGCGATATCTTCGCGGAATCAAATTTTACAAAAAATCTAACCCGAAGACACATGGTTTTTATTTCAAATTTCTTCAGTGGAATGGTTTGGCAGTAACATAGATAAATTTCAGCATAGGTCACCGGACAAAATTTCGAGAAAAAAGGAAATATTTCCAGTGACTGTACTCGAAAACAGCAACGCAGAAGGCATTATCATTTAAAACGTTACACTTAATTGTATTTCTTACACTTATATCTTAATATCAATAAAACATAACATCATGCGTCTTTATACGAAGCAAATGGCGTTTTCGGGATGAAAATCGGTTTATCATTTCCGGAAAAAATGGACAATTACTGATTTTGGTCCCTAAAAAGGGGTCGGCCCCCTTAATGACGTCATGACGTCAACTCTACATTATGAAATTCCTTGTTATGACCGAAATATGAAAGCGGGTACTTCAAAGTTCGGTTTTATCGCATTCGGCATGATTTGCGGACAATTTAAAATTTGGATCTAAAATGGCCCTCTATGTGTCCGCAGTTACCTTAAAATTTTATTATGAATTATAAAAAATATGTTGTTTTTTTTTAATCAGTGAAAGAAATTATTGATACAAGATACCTATTTATGTATATATATAGGTTTCCCGGGGTAATTCCGAGTTCCCGGGGTTTCCCGGGGTTCCCGGGGTAAATAGTAAGACCGAGAATTCGGCTGTAAAGCTAGACCAACTGTCGGACCAAAATGTAGTCGTACCTTCGATTGATTTCTCATCACATCCATGTTTGTACATTCTTCTCATGTTCTACAGTGGGCCTGGAGTGAAACGAAAATCTCATATTAAAATCTCTTGTTGATAGATGAAATACCTTGAATCAAGAATTAAAAGAGAGGGGTGGGGGGTGGGGGGTGGGGGGGGTCACAGTCAACTCAGCCTGTGAATAAATCGTCCCATCAACTCGGCCGTGTATATATTATCAAGGTACATGTAAAAATATGCAATGTAAATATATTTTAGAGTCTGTATAAATTTTTTTGGTGACTGGTCAACTCTGCCCATTTTCAACTCGGCCCATTGGCAACTCAGCCCAATGTATATCTATCTATTTATACTGCCTGACTCCCCTTTCGGGTATTACTGGCAGGTGCGCGTCTGTGCTGGAATAAAAACTGTTAGTCATTGGTTAGGGTGCCAAATTTTAAAAGTATTGTGAGTGTTAGATTAAAAGATCTGGTAAAACAATTTTGGTTATTCAGGGACGGCTCACTATCTGAAAAGAATCAAGACTCTTCTTGAATGCGGCAATATCAGGTTGCTGTATGATTGTTTCTGGTAGGCTGTTCCAAAGTATCACTGTATAAGGAAAAAAAGAATATTTAAAGTAGGAAGCATTTGTGTGGGTCCGTCTAAAAGATTTTGTGTTCATATGTCGGATGCTCCTAACTGGTCTTTCAAGAGGGTAAGGATAAAAAGCTGACCAACTGACTGCTGACCAGCTGACTGCTGACCACTGACCAGCTGACCAAATGGGTATAAAAAGCTGACCAGTAAATTGCTGACCACTTATTTCACCACTTATTTATAGCTCCTTAACATACCATTTACTCTACTTATAAACCAACACTTTTGTGTTCAAAATTCATTAAAGAGATGTTCATGACATGAAAAAAGGAACTACATGTATGAATTGAGAATGCATCTAGAAATACAGAAAATGTTTTTCCTTTTATAAAAGGGAATTTTGCTAATACCTTATTTTGCTTTTATTGGTAATTTAAAGTTGTTCATTACTTTCATTTTATTATTGATAATTTTATTAAAGATTTTTTTTAAATAAATCTGATATATGGAGATAGAACAAACTCTTCTCTGATTTAATATGTAATCAGTATAAGCTTTAATGTTGTTTTTTTGTTTGTTTGTTTGCTTTTATAGTAAATTGTTAATGCACTTGGCAATTTGACAAATAAGATTTAAAAAAGTTTGCATAATAAAGAGTTTCTATGAAGATTTATTCATTATATTTATTTATCATTTAAAATGTTATTCCTGCTTTCTCTCTTTTTTTTCAAATTTTGACTACTTTACATTATAACTGTAAATGTAAAATGCTGTTTTGAAGAAAAGAAAAAATCAGATTTTAATTATCAATATCGAACTTTATTATGAAACATTTATCTGTATGATTCAGATATCATATTCATAATTGAAAAAAAAAAAAATATTTTCATTATTATACTGATACATTACCCTGAGGTAATTTAAAAACGATTAGGATGACCAAAAATGTATCCTGGATATTGCTATTTTGATATAATTTTGTAATGATGTTTTAAATCAAAGAATATACTGAACGGTGACTATAAGTAAGTAAGTGTGCAGATAACTGATATATAGCAAATTTTGCTGTCAAATCCAGTTGACCACTTTTTTTGTAAAAAAAATAATTTTGCTGATTTGTCAGCTGACCACTATGGTTTTAGATCACAGATCCTAAATATACATTGTTTGATAGTGTGTTGCATATCCCTGTATATTGAAAGTCCCTGATGAGATAAACAATTAACCATCAAATGTGATTTAAAGACCTATTTTAATCCTTCTTTATTTGACATCCTCCCCCCCCCCCAAAAAAAAATAATAATAATAATAATAATTGAGATATACAATTAAGACCCATTGTTATCTTACAGATTTCTTGACCATTATCTTGATCACTTAATCACCTAGCATACTCTAGCTTGTTCTGGAGTGCATTTTTTGGGGATAAACATACAGTGGTATATATTGAAAACATTATTTTGTTATTTATTGGTTAAATTATTTTAATTTACTAAATATCTCATTTTATTCTATCATTTCAGTAATGGTTTTTTTTTTATCTTTTTTGTCTCAATTTTAAATGTGGCAAAGAAAAAATGTTGCCACATAACTTTAACAACCAATCTTTGTCCAAAAACACTAATAAAGATGATTTTTTTTTCACAAACATAATTCCTCCACCAACTTATAGCTGTGGTTATGATATTAAGAAACTCTAAAATAAGATACCCCGGAATAATTGTAAAGGGGTAAATATTGTTCTTCTTTTGCTGTAATATTTTAATTCTTTAGCAGGATTTTATGGGTTAGTTACATATTTGGAAGGAGATAAAAATTTTGTAAACAATTCTTTTTCTTTTTATTATTTTTTTAAACATTTCTGTTATGTATGTATATATATGTTACAGTGAATATGTAAAATCAGGGATTTTGTAAAATAACTGAAAATTTCAGGAATTTTGTAAAATCACTGATTCCATCAGTTGTTTTATAAAATGACTAAAATTTTCAGTGAATATGTAAAATAATGGAATATTTGTGGTAAAAAGTCCAAGGAAATACAGTTTACATGTACTGTAAATCTAATTCATCATTTATTTTAAAGAAAACTGAAAAATTCAGTGATTTTGGGAAAAATAAATTGTGATCAGTAATTTCATAAATGATGTAATCAGTTTATATTTGAAACTGTTTCTGTTTATAATCTTACACTCTGATATTTTGATATCAAACTAGAGAGATAAAATTTACAACAAATATTAAATTCAAATAGCATTTATTTATTTTTCATTGAATCATTCCAATTATGTTACGAGGATCAGCACGAAATCTGTCAACCGATAGTATGGGTACAGTAACATTGTCACCAATCTTTGTATTAGAAAAGACCACTTTGCATCTCTTCACCATTATTTCAGCTTGTTCCAGCTGGACATCAGTTGCTCTCTTTTAAGTTTGTATCTGAATGTTGTCTTGTGATATCAGATATGATAGCTGACTCACTATCAGCTGGATCAGGATTTCATATTTTGCTACAAACAATTGCTATGTTTCCGGAAAATTATGAATATCAAGCAAAAAAGGGAAACCTAACTAACCTATTTAATGAGATACCAATTTTTCTCATAAAATGCACTATATTCCTGATAAATAAGAAACACAGTATACTGTATTTCCTTCTTTTTACCACATATATTCTATTATTTAACATATTCACTGAAAATTTTTAGTCATTTTATAAAACAACTGATGGAATCAGTGATTTTACAAAATCACTGAAATTTTCAGTGATTTTACAAAATCCCTGATTTTACATATTCACTGTAACATATAAACACTAGATCAATCAATGTTAATGAATTAGCTCTGTCAGTAGAGCACCAGACTTCAAACAAGATTAGTTTGTGAAACACAAATGCCCCTGTAACAGCATTATTTTTTTTTCAAAATGTTGACCTTAGCAGATGATCTTGACCTAAAAGCATGACCTTGACCTTGAAACCTACAGATGTGCATCACTGAGATATTTCATCATGCCAATTATGAGAAAGGGATCTATAATATACTTAAATAGACTGAACAATGAAAGTTTTTTGGTTATGTTTTCAAGACCTTGACCTTGACAGGTGACATTGACCTTATCACATGACATTGACTTTGGTACCAGCAGTTATGTATAATTGAGGTCTATCTTGATGCCAAATAAGAGCCTTGTATCTTGAATAGGCTTGAGATATTGGCAATGTTTAGTTTTTTGGTTTATTTTTTGAGTTATTTGACCTTGACAGATGACCTTGACCTTGTCACATGACCTTGACTTTGGTACCAGCAGATGCATGTTATTCAGACCTATCATAATGCCTAATATGGGCCTTGAATCTTGAAAAGGCTTGAAGATATTGGCAATGTTTTTGAGTTTTTTTTACCTTGTCCGCATTAGTTTGAAGTTTTTATTTCTTTCAATATTTATCCTAGAGGCTTCATATTTTACACAAACACTCATTAGGGTATAGGCTTTCATTTGTGACCAGCATCCATGTCAAAATGACCTTGAGACAGTGACCAAACCAAAAAACTTTAACCTGCTTATATTTTCTGAATGCTTTTACCTAGGGACATCATTACTTTAATAACACACTCACTAGGTAATAGGCTTTCTCCAGAGACCAAGCTCCTTCATAATTTGACATTGACCTTATATGGACTTAGGGAAAACTTTAACCAATACATTTTAACCAAAAACATTTTAACCAAAGAACTTATACTGGGCTTATATTTTCTGAATACTTTCACCTGAGAACATCATTCCTTCATATACACACTCACTAGGTAACATGCTTTCACCAGGGATCAAGGCCTTGGCCATTTGACCTTGACCTTTATCTTTTATGGACTTGGAATAACTTTAACCAAAAAACTTAACCTTGATTATTCAGAAAATATGAGCAGGGTTGAAGTTTCTTGGTAAAAGTTTCTTTGAAAGGGTCAAGGTCACTGTCTCAAAGTCATTTTGACACCCATTGTTTCACACATAAGTACTGGACCGATACATTTTATCGGAGCCAGCAACTAACCCCACTTAGGCGTACTACATATCATACACCCATTAGTCACAGAGACAAATTAATCAACTAGCTTTTGTCAAAAGTCACATAAAGCTTAATTGCAGATCCCAGATTCAAACTAGCGATACTAGGATTGACAGCTGAATGTATTACTGCTGAGCTCATCAGTCTGTACAAGTCAATCTTATTTAAGGTAGTAGACCCTTTATAGTTTTGCAATATTTCAGAACACATGATCTTACTAAATTTTCACTGAGGTTTCCTAATGAAAATCATTAGTAATTTTGTACCTTCGTAAACACTGTTAATTACTTCTGACACACTGCATAACTATTACAGCTCCACTTTCTTAAGGCAATGCAATGCACTGGCAATCAGATGAAAATCCTACTTGATCTTTCTTATTTTACTGCATGGCTATCTGAACAATGGGACTCATGAATAATCTATTTATTGCCTAAAAATTTCATAAAACAGGTAGCTAAAAAGAAACCAAATATATATATTGTAAATCCAAATATCAGATGATGAGGGAAAAATAAGAGATTAAAAAAGATTAATTTATATTATTGATATAAATTTATAACTGATTTTTGTTAATTGGCCTTTTATTTTAGTAAAAGGGTGTTAATTGGGGGACCATGTGTCCATCTGGTAACAACCAATAAGGTAGGAAACTATAGAGAGGTTGGTTGGTGGAAAACCCTTTCTCCAGCTGCTGTTTTTTTTTTAATTCTATATCTTATTTTTCTGATTTTGTTGATTGACCTTATTGATATGCTCATTAAAATTAAAAGAGCTTATCATATTATCACATTTTAAACACCTCTTTGATTATACTGTAGATTTTAACTACAAATGATAGATTGTTAGAATGGGGTTTGAATGCTGATAACATTTTTCATTCATATTTCAGTAACAGAGACTTCTATTATTTCTAATAACATAAAACTCCTGCTACATATTTTCTTAGCCTCCAGCAAAAAAAGAGATGAAAACAAAAACAAAACAATACATCACATCAAAGCAACCAGCTTTTTTGGTCTTCAGATTAGACCATAATTTTATTAACTGTAATAAATTGAAGAGAGAGAAGAAAATAAGAGCTAGATGATTTAAGGGCTATAGATAATGAGATTATAATTTAAATCTTGACTTTTTTCCTGCAAATTCCTTTGGCCCAAATTAAAAGAGGTTGCAGGAGAAAAAAAAAGGTAAAACTTGAAATGATGCTATAATTGGGACAATGTTGTGGGAAAAGGATAAATTGATTGTCACTTTTAAAAGTTATTTTCCACAATTATTATCACCTCATCTCTATCATGAAATTACTGCACCCTACCTGGGATTGTACAGAAAGGGGTTAATTGATATTTGTATTTTCTTTAGGTTTTCCTTTTTTACTATTTTCACATAATTTTGAATTAAAAAAAATCAAAAGTCTTTACTTTGAATGGTGTGCATGCATGCCGAAATGAGGATTATATTTTTTGAAAATTATCTTGTGCAAGATTTCAACAATCATTTTAAAATTTTGGGGTGTAATGCTAAATGGTGCTTATTTTGGAACAAAGGGATTTGCAGTTATAAGGCTACAGATGGGGATATTGTAATTAAAATAATCCAAGGGCTCCTGATTGGTTTACCCATTTTGATTGACAGTTGGTTGTGCAATTTTCATCCATAATTGACCATTCAGACATAGCCAATTGGGTCATGTAATCTGATTGGTCCAGAGATTATCAATGACTGTTTATTGGATATACCTTTTAAAGATCATAAAGAATGTTGTAAACTGGTCCTCAACTGATAAGCTAATTGTTTATCTCTTTTATACCCTAGGGGATAACAATTTTTGCAATACCACACAGTTTCAATTAATTATTGGTAAACATTATCCAATACATTAGCACCAATAATAAATAATTGGTGAATATAAAAAATGATAATAATTTATACATGCATAGATTATTAAAATAATATATTTTTAAAAGCCTTTTACAACCTCAAAGCATTTTTATAAAATTCAAGAAAGCAAACAATAAAAAATGTGTTTGCTTCAGGATTTCATCATAAATTAGATTATAAAGTGCAGCATATATTTCTCATGATATTCATAGCATGACCCTTCTTTATGCAATTTTTTGAGAATGTTTGTACTACATTCCTACTTTCTGTATTGACATTATATTATACAGCTTGATCCTAGCCCACAAGACTAAGATACTGGTTGGATGAGATAATATTGAAATACAGATAATGTATTCTGGAGAATCCTTTGGGTAAAACATATTTCAGTGAACCCTACCTTATACTGCACCAGCAGCAGATCTAGGACACATGGGTACAGGGGTACCAAAATACAAATAGGTGTCCGTAGGTGGTGATGAATCCTGCATTCAGGATCACAAAACGGTGCAAACAGTTTTGCAATTTTGTCCTGATTATCATGTGCACTAAGTGAACATTTCTTTCATCTTGAAGGCAGGGCTAGTGTTTTGACTGAATTTCTGCATGAAAATTGTTAAAGTAGGTTAATAATAGAGGGGGTGTCACAAATCTTTCAACCGAGTGTTGTTTGGTGAAATGTCTGTTCTCTGCATTTACCATGGATACATGTTTTCTGTATGAGTGTAGAACAAAATCCCTCCTAGACATAATTCCTGAACATAAGCCCTTCCAGATAAAAGCCCTCCCAAACAAATGCCCTCCCCTATAAAGTAAACATAAGAATAACAGACTTGCATGTTAAACATTGTAGGACAAGAATTAAAAAGATAAATATACATTTTTTACCATGCTGAATAATCCTCAAAGAACAGCATTTTATCCTTGTTATAATTTTGACTTAATTGGCATCACTATTTTTTTTCAATAAATGAATAAACCCCACATCACTGAAAAATTATGTGAAAAAAGATATTGTTTCCGACATCCTAATTCATCCTTTTCTTCCTATTTTTTGTATAATTGTCGTATTCAAACACATTTGAACATTCCCACTCTGTTGTATTTCTGTAGGCATATTGTTTTAATTTATTTGGCATATTTAACAGTTTCACAGACCATTTCTTAGCAAAGGTGTTGAGAAGGTAATTATGACACCATTTTAAGACTAAAGAAATTGTCTACAATAACAATATTTATTCATATAACTAATCAATAATACATAATCTAGTTGGTTTACAGGATAATTATAATACTGGGGGGGGGGGGGATTATGGCCATACCCTAATCCGTATCATGTTCTTATAATAGAAAATTTCATGTATTAATTCATCAGCTAACCTACATTCAAAACTAGCATGAGAATTACTGAATCTGAATAACACCTATTTCAATCATTGCAAAGTTTATTTGGTGTCAACAGTCAACAACTATGGATTGTATATTTCTATGACACTTGTCCATTTGTTTATTTGAAAATTATGAATCATCTTTCATGTCAACATAAACATGGCATTATAAGGACATAATCAGGACTGAGCTAAAATTATATTCAAGACTGTGCTAAATGATGTTTATTTTAATGAAGAACATTTTCTTTATTACACCACCAGACTAGGTCACTATGACTCAAGCTTTTTTTCAGACTCACTGGTTCATATTCTGGATGTTTATGGATTTTAGGATTAAGGGATCATATCATTTTACACTAAAACATTCAAATTAAGGTAAGAAAATATAAGCAATGATTAAGTCATCCTTTTTTCTCTAACCAGTCAGCTAAATATTCTTCTTATTTGCTCAAGAATTAACTGCAGAATTTGGTCAGCAGTTATGATAATGGTCAGCAAAATGTGGTAAGCTTTTTCTCTCAAACAAGTCAGTTTATTGTTCAATAATGTTCAGCAGAAAGAGGTCAGCAGTTTCAATCTATACTGATCAGCAAGATTTGGTTAGCTATTTTTCCTTTACTGCCCAGCTTAATATTCTCATTATTTGTTCAATAATGGTCAGCAGAATGTGGTCAGCAGTTTAAATATTTGGGCAGAAATTTTTGTTATATCGGTCAGCAGGAATATTGTCTTTATCTGATAAAATAATGGTCAGCAAAATGTGGTCAGCAGTCTAAATCTATTCTGGTCAGCAAGATTTGGTCAGCTCTTTTTCTCAACTAAGAATTCAAATTAATGGGCCAATTACGGTCAGCAGAATGTGGTCAGCAGTTTAAATCTTTGCTGGTCAGCTAGATATGTACAGCTATTTTCATCTTATGGGTCAGCAGAAATATTGTCTTCATTTGTAAAATGGTCAGCTAAATTTGGTCAGCTTTTTTCTCGTATAGGTCAGCAGAAATATTTCTTTATTTGTATAATATGGTTCAACTGAATGTGGTTGATTATAATTTTAATTGATATTGGTCAGCAAGATTTGGTCAGCTATATTTCTCAAACCTGTCAGTTTAATATTCACATTATTTGTTCAATAATGGTCAGCAGAATGTGGTCAGCATTTTAAAAAATTATACTGGTCAGCAAGATCTGGTCAGCTATTTTTCCTTTACTGGTCAGCTTGATATTCCCTTTATTTGTTCAATAATGGTCAGCAGAATGTGGTCAGCAGTTTAAATCTTTGGTCAGCAAGATCTGGTCAGCTATTTTTCCTTTACCGGTCAGCTTAATATTCCCTTTATTTGTTCAATATTGGTCAGCAGAATGTGGTCAGCAGTTTAAATCTTTGGTCAGCAAGATTTGGTCAGCAATTTTTGTCATATCGGTCAGCAGGAATATTGTCTTGATCTGTGAAATAATGGTCAGCAAAATGTGGTCAGCAGTCTAAATCTATTCTGGTCAGCAAGATTTGGTCAGCTCTTTTTCTCAACTAAGAATTCAAATTAATGGGCCAATTACGGTCAGCAGAATGTGGACAGCAGTTTAAATCTTTGCTGGTCAGCTAGATATGTACAGCTATTTTTATCTTATGGGTCAGCAGAAATATTGTCTTCATTTGTATAATGGTCAGCTAAATTTGGTCAGCTTTTTTCTCGTATAGGTCAGCAGAAATATTTCTTTATTTGTATAATATGGTTCAACTGAATGTGGTTGATAATTTTAATTGATATTGGTCAGCAAGATTTGGTCAGCTATATTTCTCAAACCTGTCAGTTTAATATTCACATTATTTGTTCAATAATGGTCAGCAGAATGTGGTCAGCAGTTTAAAAAATTATACTGGTCAGCAAGATCTGGTCAGCTATTTTTCCTTTACTGGTCAGCTAAATATTCCCTTTATTTGTTCAATAATGGTCAGCAGAATGTGGTCAGCAGTTTAAATCTTTGGTCAGCAAGATTTGGTCAGCAATTTTTCTCATATAGGTCAGTAGAAATATTGTCTTTATCTGTGAAATAATGGTCAGCAAAATGTGGTCAGCAGTCTAAATCTATTCTGGTCAGCAAGATTTGGTCAGCTCTTTTTCTCAACTAAGAATTCAAATTAATGGGCCAATTACGGTCAGCAGAATGTGGACAGCAGTTTAAATCTTTGCTGGTCAGCTAGATATGTACAGCTATTTTTATCTTATGGGTCAGCAGAAATATTGTCTTCATTTGTATAATGGTCAGCTAAATTTGGTCAGCTTTTTTCTCGTATAGGTCAGCAGAAATATTTCTTTATTTGTATAATATGGTTCAACTGAATGTGGTTGATAATTTTAATTGATATTGGTCAGCAAGATTTGGTCAGCTATATTTCTCAAACCTGTCAGTTTAATATTCACATTATTTGTTCAATAATGGTCAGCAGAATGTGGTCAGCAGTTTAAAAAATTATACTGGTCAGCAAGATCTGGTCAGCTATTTTTCCTTTACTGGTCAGCTAAATATTCCCTTTATTTGTTCAATAATGGTCAGCAGAATGTGGTCAGCAGTTTAAATCTTTGGTCAGCAAGATTTGGTCAGCAATTTTTCTCATATAGGTCAGTAGAAATATTGTCTTTATCTGTGAAATAATGGTCAGCAAAATGTGGTCAGCAGTTTAAATCTATTCTGGTCAGCAAGATTTGGTCAGCTCTTTTTCTCAACTAAGAATTCAAATTTTTTTCCAATTACGGTCAGCAGAATGTGGTCAGCAGTTAAAATCTTTGCTGGTCAGCTAGATTTGTACAGCTTTTTTTTATCTTATGGGTCAGCAGAAATATTGTCTTCATTTGTATTTTTCAATGTCAAATTTATACCGGTGATTTCTAACAGCTAACCCCACCCACCCCGCCCCCTCCATAAAAAATAAATAAATAAAAGCATATAAAAATCTTTTAATATTTTTTCTTAAACATACTTCAAATTTTGACCCAACTCAAAAATTTGTTGTCTGTTAACGGGTTAATTATAATAGAAAGTTAGTTGGCTCCAAAAACCTGGTGACTACAATGTGAAAATATGAGTGAAAGATTAGATTAAAGCAGACAATCAATAATATGAAATGAATACCACCACATTATTTTACATTCTATTAAGATACATTTCGAAACTAAGATTAAAGAAAACAAATTTAATTATCTCTATTTACCTTAAATAAACAAAGAATATAAAAAAATCAAATTTTAAATCTTTCTAATATAAAGGTATTTTATTATAAAGTTGAATCACCTTCCAAAGTCGTGATAAATATAAATGGTGTAAATGGTGTTTTAATTACATAGAGTAAAGGGTGTGTTCAGGGGCTAGAATAAGTGGTAAATAAGTGGTCAGCAAATTATTGGTCAGCAGTTTATACCTTGTGGTCAGCTAGTCAGCTGGTCAGCAGTCAGCGGTCAGCAGTCAGCTTTTTATCCTTACCCCTTTCAAGATAAGTTGGTATGGGTACTGCAACAAAACAATTCACAATTTTATAAAACATGGTGACTCTGGTGATGTCTCGTCTATATTGAAGAGTATGCCAGCCAAGATCCCTCTGCATGCAGGTGACACTGTCATAATGAGAAAAATTATTTTGAACCCATCTTGCTGCTCTACGCTGCTCTATGTATAACTGGGCCCCAATTTCATTTTATGCCAAAGACTTCAAATTTTCGATTATTTATTCACTATTTTTATTGAAAATACAAAAGTATCCAATCTTCATTCAGTTATAAGGATAATTACAAATGCATATAAAAATTTAAAAGTTAAATTGGAATTTAAGGATCATTCTTAGAAACGTACTTAATCAAACAATGTGAATGATTAGATAAAATATTATTAAAAGGATGATGGTATATATCTAAATTAATAAAGATAAACCCAATAAGGTATAAAAGCATAGTTTGTGCAAAATTCTTTCATATTTTAAGACATATAATCTATGTTGCTCTAGACTATATATTTGGGCCGAGTTGACCGGGCCGAGTTATTCGATCGGCTGAGTTGACTGGTAACCATTTTTTTTAGATGAGTACAAGCTGGTTCATGTTTTATTTGTTGATAATGATCTTCTTAGGAATTTGGTTCTAACACTTTTATCGCATTTCACTATTATTATTTATGTAAATAGGAGATAAAATTACATGTTAATAAATTGTTAATTTATCAACTTTTACTTTAAATTTAATTCTTAAATTATTTTTTTCTGGGAATGAAAGAATATGAGAATTTATGTTTAAGATGTAAAATAATCTTTTATTTTTGAGCCATCAATATTGTCAACTTAACACCTCCTCTAAGTACACTTATCACCTTGATTAACTATCCAATAAGTGTGCCATTACACCTGTTTACTATGCACTATATAACCTACATACAGGGCAAGTTGCTTGGCTCAGTTTCACACAGGCAGAGTTTTACACAGGCTGAGTTTACAGGACACCAGGGGATGGGTCGGGGGTTGGGGGGATGTTAATTTTTATACGGGGTTTGATTCCTAACAACCATGGCTTTACTGAAAGATTTGGGGATCCATCATAATTTCTTTAATAATGTCAGTAAATGGGTCGCCAAAGGAACTTTAATCTATGTTCAAGATTTCGATATTGCTGCTACTTATTTGATATTTATAGACAATGTAATTTTCAGTGTAAACTAGTTTTAGTGAATCTTTTATGACCCTTCTTATATTACCCACTTAATAAATTCCCCTTGAATGTGTCAATTTGTACATTATTTCGATAAATCTGGAGCATTTTACCTACAACATTGCACATGGTGGTTGCCAAATTATCTACCTTGATCTTGTAATTTTTTTTCAATTCTCATCATGTTGCAAATAGATCATGTACTGACAGCAATTATACTGGGAAATAGCCCTGGCAGGACAATGCCTTGGTGACATGCTTAGAATGCTTTGCGACAGTTCTAGTTACCCCTGTATCTTTTATTTTATTTTCAGAAAGAATTAATGGCATCCACATGTCAACTGCTACTTCGTATCCACATTGTGTTGTAGTACTAAGTGGAAAAAGGAAGTCAGGTAAAGACTTCATTGCAGATAAGTTATTGGAAAGGTAGGAAATTCACTTAACATGCCATCTAGGACTTTTTTTTTTTTTAACCCTTATCCTCCTGATTTTAAATTTTGATATGAGCAAAATTTTCATATTTTGGGACATTCCAACCCAGCTGGATAAATCTTTTATCATATAACTATACAAATATCTGTGTGATAACATCCCATATCGTCCATTCTTAACAGCCCAATTTCAGGCGCTATTTTGTGCCAACATGTGATGTCTTCAAATCTCGATGAATTTTGTTTTATTTTTAAAGGGAGTGTTCTGAGACTATCATGGTAGGTTATTTTCGTTTACTACGCAAGTATTATGGAGTTATGGGACTATATATCTACCCATCCATTGGCATCCAAATTCATGAGACAGATACGTAACAACACAAATATGCTAATCATTTTGCATGCATTAAGGGTACAAGCCGTTATGAATTGCACATTTGAAAGCTTATACCTTATTTCTCTTAATTTTATACAAGTCATGTCCAGGAAATTGTCTATTTGATAATTGCTTAATATTTCGTTCATGAAATTTGTGTTTTATTAGAAAAAATTAAGAACATGTTTGTATCTTAGATTGATCCCTTTCAATTCTGCTTCCTGGAAAATTCACCAGTACTCGCGCGGAATATGTCCAATGAAAGAACCAAGATCGATAGCCGCTCCAGTCTACGTCTGTCATTCCGTCATTCTGTCATTCCGTCATTCCGAGGTTCCGTCACTAAACTTGTTGGAGAATATCTGCTGAAGTATAATAGCTATCAACTTGAAAGTTTAAGGGTGGATAGATCTCATGGAGGAGAAGTGCAGTGCACAAGAACTACAACTCTTGCTTGCATAATTTTGGAGTTATTACCCTTAGTATTTTTTAATACTTAGATTTTGTCCGGAGCATATCTCCTAAAGAATAATGGCTATCAACTTGAAACTTAATGAGTGGATAGATCTCATGGAGGAGAAGTGTAGTGCACAAGAACTACAACTCTTGCTTGCATAATTTTGGAGTTATTGCCCTTTGTTATTTGAATACTTAGATTTTGTCAGGATTTTATCTCCTAAAGTATAAAAGCTATCAACTTGAAACTTTTTAGGTGGATAGATCGTATGAAGGAGAAGTGCAGTGCACAAGAACTTCAAATGTTGCTCGCATAATTTTGGAGTTATTGCCTTTTGTTATTTTTAATACTTAGATTTTGTCCAGAGCATATCTGCTAAAGTATAAGCAGGGCTTGAAAATTCTACTCGTCTGCTCGTCCTGCATAATTTTTTCCTTCTTTGTCTATATAAGCAGAACGAGTGGATTTTGCAAAATTTCACATATGAAATTAATGTAATACTACATTGGCCTATATAGCAGGACCAGTAGAAATTTCAAGAATTTTCAAGCCCTGATAAGAGCTATCAACTGGAAACTTTAATTATAATTCTTGCTTGCATAATTTGTCAGTTTTTGCCCTTTGTTATTTTAAAGACTTAGATTTTGTAGGGGTCATTCTCTTTAAGTACAAAAGAATCCTTAATCTATTAGGCTTCAGTTTACCGTCAAGCTTTTACGGTGTGGGATGGCCATGTCCGACAGGGCTCTTGTTAATTGTAAAATTGTAACGCATCTGTCATTTTGTTTATTCCTGAATGTGAAGATGAACATTAACAAAGATTTATAAATAATGCTTTTTCTTATCCTAACACCTTTTGATCGTGTTTTATCAATTCATTCCATTGCTTAGTGAAAAGAAACAAAAATCATATTCCTTTACCCTATGAATATGTTCTAATCCTTTAACCCTTTGCTGTTTAATCCATGCTTTTTACGTGCCTGTGATTTTATGATTGAGAAAACATTGTGAAAAAAGAAGAAATTGCTTCTGACAAGCAATTTCTTCTTTTTCCACACTATTTTCTACCATACTGAATGGTTATTTTTCAAATTGAATTCACTTTAAATTTTCGTCTGCAAAACCTTTGAATCTGGACAGGTCTAAAATTTTGTAAAACAGGAAAGGGTTAAGGATGTAAATGTCCTACAACTCTGACATATATCTACAGCGTGGCTTTGCAACTCAGTGTATTTTCAGTGTCCCTTTCACTTATTTGAACAGGGTTTCAAATGCAAGATTTTAGGCTGTTGCATCACATGTCTTTGTTTTTGCCATCATTATTAAAAGAAAGAGGAGAGGCATAATCTTTACAATATCTTTAATCAAAAGTTAACATTACCAAATTTTAAAAGGCTTTGGCGATGATCCCTTCTTGTGTAATGAAAAATATCTTTTATATAACAATAACAATAAAAATCTAAACCAGGGTTCGACACTAAAGGGACTTAAGGGAGTCCAGGAGTCAAGCTTTTATTCACCCCCCTCCAAGCGCTTGGCAGTTGAAATTGAATATTTGTATTATTTGATTTGTATGAAAAAACAACAAACAGCAATTTTTCTTGTAACAGTTTTAGAAAAAAAAAATCAAAGTTTAATCTAAGACATAAGAATTCATTTCATTCATTATTCTTATGTTAATCGCTAGCCTAATTATCACCGACTTCATATCCAAAGGAAAATGTTCAACATTTTTATTGACATGCATATGACAGTTGCCTTAGAAAGTTAGCAACCCCACCTAGCAGTACCTGGAGCACGTCGAAATAATAAACATTTACCGATAACGATTGAATACTAAAATAATTTTTTTAAGGATTAGATCTTTTAAGAACATCAAAATTAACATGTATTTATCATGCCAAATTTATGAGATTTATCTTGTTATATTGTCAAAGTGATCGCTTCATAAATACTGGAATTAATGAAGAATATTATAGCAAACCGTGCACGAGATGGAACGGAAAATGACGCTGTCAGACTTTGCGATGGAGCAGCGTCTAATCTGCATTTTTCCTCAAAATCAGGGAAACACGAAGAAATGGACCTCTGAACCTATTATAACAACTACAGGATTGCAAGTTGCAAATCTTTCTCAACCCTTGGTATTTTTCAGTTATAAATTTCCAGTAACTATTTATAAAAAGTTTTTTTTGTTTCTTTTTCAAAGATACTTTAATGCTAAGTCAGCGTTTTACCTGGGAATGTCATTATGACGAAACGCTGTTTGATTTAAAAGGGCTTTGAGAACGAAGTTTGGTAGTGGTTAAAGAGTTGTTATTCAATGATTAGTGAACAGTTGGAATAGAAGATAGTCGGTCAACACTATATGAGATGGGATTTTTATCTATTTATTTTTTTCCTTTTTTTTTAACATAAATTTCATTAAGATTATTGAACAATACAGACAAAAAATAAGTTTTGCGCATTTTGGGTATGGCTCTTAAAACGAATGTTACTAAACTGACCGCAATCCGGGATACACATGAACTTAATTGCCTCAGCTATCAGCAGTGATTAAATATTTATGGTCAATTTTGTGAACTCTTGAAACCCGGATTAATTTCTTAATCTTTTTTATAAATGTAGTTAGATAGCAAAATTGGCTTTCATTTTCCCCCAGGTTATTAGCAATACACACTCTTTCTAAAAGTGGACAAGGCTTGTTGTTTAAAATCACTGCATAATACAACAGGTGAATTGAAATACAGGGAAAACATCCATGAATTACTGTAATTGTTACTTTAATAGATATGACTAAAAGTAGCCGAATTTTTACGTCGATGTCATAACTTAATGTTGTGCTCCGCACCAACTAATATACCTTTACAAAATTCTATTTTATTTCTTTATTTTTCGGAGAATCTCCTTGAAAATTTGCATAACGGCTCTTTGAATGATATTGAATATTGACATGTAGTATTAAGCCCTAGACAAACAGTATAGGATGTACTAGACGATGTCTATGAACTTTCCAAGAGTAAATTCTACCATACTTTAAACTTATATTTTTTTCTCTGACACATTTCTGATTGGATGTGCCTGTGCTTCATCTAATCTCTTTTCAAATACTGATCCTTTATTATCTGCAGAATGGTCTATTCGCAAGAAGAGGTAATTAAAACGTTATTTTAAGCGAGTATTTCCTTTTACAATAAGGTTTTATGGTTAAACATTTAAGCATATTATTGATGATTCCAATGTTAGCCTTTTAAGCTGAAGTTTGAATGTTTGGTTTCTAGCAACATAATTATAGTATAAAGGACTCCATGAGAAAATATCTTTCAGTGGCTGGATTCTGAAACCTGATAACTTTGTCTTAAATAAAGCCGCAGTAAGGATGATTTTAAAATGAAAACCCCAAGATAAGCTTGTTTGTGAATTGCATCTGCTTAGTTTTGCTTAAATTTACGAATATTGCTGAGCACAGCATTCCGGGACAGCAAAAAATATTGAATAATATCAGCATGCTGATGTCAGAATGCCTAGTTCAAAACATCTACTTTTTTACCTAGATTCTCAGAAAAAAGATGCTCATTGTAAATTTATATAAAGAATTTCAACACTGAATATAAATTTCATTCATTTCCTAAACAAGCTACGGATTTACAAAGGGCCATGTCGGCCAGTTGATAAAGATAGATGGGTAAGAAGACAGAAGATGAGTGAACCTATTCACTTGGCAGGGTCCTTTTTCATTTATTAATATTCAATAAAACACTGCCTGACTATCATCAACAAGCTTGAGCATTCTAATTGAAGAATCAGGGGGGCCTCTTTGATTTTATTTGGAGATTTTGAGCTCAGACAAATGACTTTCCATTTTTGGTAAAATTTAAGTTTAAAATGGAAGGAACACAGTATACATACATTTTGAAATACAGATAAAAACAAAAAGTATACTCAACAAATTAGAACAAATTATGCATTAATCATACCACATATTACTGAGTGTAATAGAGACTTTTTCTCACGAAACTGATATGTTACTACTTTTGACAGATACGTAACGATGGCAAATTACAGACAATATTCCCATAAATATACAAATATCAAACAAGTTATTGTTATTAAATAACCTGTCACCATGTAGAAAAACTATGAAAATAGTGATGACCCAGCGAAGAGCATTTATAGAGAAAATTTGCCTACCGTAAAGCTTTGAGATAGCTCGATCTCTATCAAATTGGTAGACCATTTTTTCTGTTAAATGAACACTCAGGAACTTTTATAGGGGTACAAATAGACTAACTTTATGGAATAGCATCAGGAACAAGACTATGTGATATTTTATGTTTGTTATATTGTTTCAAACTTAACATGAAAACAGAACATAATGTATATGTCATTTGTTACGTATCCGTTGTTTTATGATTTCCAGGTAACTCTAAGAAAGACAATGAAGATGAAGTCATTAAAATTACTTTTTTTCTGAATCCTCTAGTCGATTCCTTTCTTAACATGTGTTGCCAGGTTAGAAACACCTATTCTATCACCCATGAGAAGTAACAGCTGTTATGTATCTGTTGTAAATTTTTGAAAATTCTTGATTAGCTACAATGCCTCTTACCATTATCGAATTACACATAACAACCCATTCAGGCGGACTTTAAACTTTCTTTTGAAAATTGACTTTTTAGAATGTTTTAAGTCAGCTTTCTCTCTGATAAAACACCATCATGTATATGTTGTGGAAATTGTCTACACCATATTTGTATCGATTTTTCATAAACTTGAACAATTTCAAACAAGTTTGATTATTTTTTTTCCTTGTTATATCAGCAAAAAGAAAAAAACCTTGAATGTTGCTAAATTATTTTGAAATGTAACAAAATAAAGACATTAGTACCTGATACCCCCGGCCATCTACAGGCAAAAAGTTTGATTGACACCCATATAGAGCGTTATAACAAGAATTTTATTGTCATTGACTTTTTAGCTCACCTGAGCACATGGTGCTCAAGGTGAGCTTTTGTGATCTTTGAATGTCCGTCGTCTGTCGTCATGCGTCAAACAATTTTAGTGTTTACACTCTAGAGGCCATAAATTTGGTCCAATCTTCATGAAACTTGGTCAGAATGTTTGTCATGTCACAAGGATTAACCCTATTGAAAATGGGAAGGATCCACGCCATGTCACAGGAAAAGGGGCCTTAATGACAATTTTCTTGTTTACACACTAGAGGCCACAAATACGGTCCAATCTTCATGAAACTTTGTCAGAAAGTTTGTCAGGTCACAAGGATGAACCCTATTGAAAATGGGAAGGATCCACGCTATGTCACAGGAAAAGGGGCCTTAATGACAATTTTCTTGTTTACGCTCTAGAAGCCACAAATATTGTCCAATCTTGAAAAAACTTGGTCAGAATGTTTGTTAGGTCACAAGGATGAACCCTATTGAAAATGGGAAGGATCCATGCCATATCGAGGGAAAAGGGGCCTTAATGACAATTTTCTTGTTAATGCTCTAGAAGCCACAAATAAAGTCCAATCTTGATAAAACTTAGTCAGAATGTTTGTTAGGTCACAAGGATGAACCCTATTGAAAATGGGAAGGATCCATGCCATATCACGGGAAAAGGGGCCTTAATGACAATTTTCTTGTTAATGCTCTAGAAGCCACAAATATTGTCCAATCTTGATAAAACTTGGTCAGAATGTTTGTTAGGTCACAAGGATGAACCCTTTAAAAATGGGAAGGATCCATGCCATATCATGAGAAAAGGGGCCTTAATGACAATTACCTTGTTTACACTCTAGAAGTCACAAATTTGGTCCAATCTTGTTAAAATTTGGTCAGAATATTTGTTAAGACACAAGGATGAAATTTAAATAAGTTGGAAGCATCCATGCCATATCATGGGAAAAGGGGCCTTAATGACAATTTTCATCTTTACATCCTAGAGGCCTCAAATATGGCCCAAAATTCATGAACTTGGTTTTGTGTAGAAATTATCTCCTTTATGATATCCACCTGTTTTATTGATGTGATGTCCCAGGGGTCAAAGAGACTCAGGTGAGCGATCTAGGACCATCATGGTCCTCTTGTCTTTTTTACTGTCCTATAAGTTCATGTAGTTGGCTTTCCAAAAATGCCAAAAGCAATAACTTTCTCAAATAAATAAGACCTAACATGTCCCGTCTACACCATTTTTCTGGAAATGGGCTGTTATATGGAGAATGAATGATATGATCTTTTTGAGACCCATCTGAGACCCAAAAATAAGTAGCCCCTTAGGACCCTCCAAACAATGTAATGCAAGTCCCATAGACCCTCTGGGGATCAACTTCAGAAAAGAATGGAAGACTGCTTAAAACAGTCTTTAATTCTTTCATGAAGTTGTGGCCCAAATATTGATATACTTCTATAATTTTCTTTAACCTTAATAAGGGAATAATTATAAATATACAAAAAACAAGATTTCCAATTAATTAAACTCGGTAAAGAGAATCTTTTATAACATGACCTACATCGCAGGAGTGAAATGATCCTTTTGAATATTTTTAATATTATTTGCGTTGTTATTCCTTTAGTTGAATGACTATGCAAATGAGCCAACAACGTAAAGCAAAATTATATTTTGGTCATCAAAATGACATTAAAATGCATATGATGGTGTCAATTCGCAAATGGCATTATATGTTTTGTAGAATAACTTAAATTGATAAATTTCTGGAATTTCTCTGTTTTATCAAGAAAAATTTAAGTCATATTATAAATAGAATATCAAATTTGTGCCCACTAACTACCAATTTATAAAACTTGTTATCTTATACAGATAAAAACTTGGTGAAGCCTTGTTTTTATCTGTTTATAGATGTCTCATTAAATAAATTTGGTATTTAATGACCACTCATTCAATATCCTCTATGTCTCGGAGGAAATCTCATTATCTCATATATCTTCAGGTACAGTGATGAAATTTGCACTGTTCTACGGTTATCTGGACCTCTTAAAAAACATTATGCAGAGGTATGTAATTGATAGATTTAATCATTTTGACAGTTAGAGGTCAGAGGTGGGGCCGGATATCTGAAGGCCAGCAAGCTATTGTCATGGCGGTGTGTCCGTTGTGTTTCTGTTTGTGCCTCTGTCTGTCCATCCATCCGTCCGTGCGTAACCTTTTTCTTTAAACATCTTCTTTTCCCAAACCAATGTGTGGATTTTCATGAAACTTGGTAGAAATGTTCCTTGGTTGACCCTCTTCTAAAATTGGGCCCTTCAGACTGTTTTTTGAGCTCTGTATCTTTGGGAACATCTCCTCCAGGACCTTATGTTTTAATAAGACAGGTAAAGGGATGCAGCTTCATGGAGATTCATGGGGATTGAGTATTTTGGTGCGATGTGGGCCAAATCGAGTTAATAATTATGAAAAAGTTCTTAAGAGATTTCAAAGTGTTGTTTTCATTCAAAGAAAGCTTTATTTATTGAAAGTCTAAAGATGTTAAAGCCAGTGGAGGGATACAGTCCCTCTTGGGCCTCTTATTATACACTCAAGTCGGGTAAGCCTGCGTGTCATCTAAAGCTGCGCAGCTATATGACGTCATATAAACTAAAAAAATGGCCACGAAACATAAGAGCAGAACAACATGTTTTTATATTTAAAAATTAGATCATTCATTTTAAACAAAATATTTGCGTGTGTATTTAAAGTAAATAGATTCCTTAATTATCTCAGTGTTTTTCTTTTTAATTCTTACAGATTTATGGGCTTTAAAGTAAAGTTCTTTCCTGGACTGCGTGGGTTTGTTTGACAAAAACAGAGGTGATAAAACATGACGGTGCCTCTGTTTATCACCGGATTGTGTAATTTTAGTGACATTTTGTTCTACATAAAATGTCTTTAACAAAGACAAAATGGTTGAAGAGTTCAGTCAAGTATTTAATTTTGTGTACATGCGATATATCTGCACAAATTTTGTTCTTAAATTTCTTAATTGCGCAGGATTAGCCGACACCACTGTTCTTTCAAATCTTAAAAAAATCTTCTTCTCATAAATCATTGGGCCGATGGTACGTAATTGAAAGATCTATTCTGTCAATCAAAACATTGATTGACCAATCAAATCATTCATTTTGACGGTTGGAGGTCAAAGGGTGTGGCCAGTAATCTCATCTGTCGATTATTCTATGAGCCTGTGCATGGCAATTCGAGGGGTCAGCGCAAGTCTGACCAAAGTTTTCATAATGCGCTCGATAGAAAGATAATGGTCCCTAATCAGGGAATAGCAAGTATTCTTATTGCTGTAGTTGTCCGGGCTTCTCAGTTTTTGATAACCATGCAAAAGTTAAAGTCACACACTCGCTCATATGATAATTATCCTTTCTGTAGTAAGCAGGACACAGTTGTCTCTAAGATACTACAAAGTTTGGGTAATTGTTAGTGGGTTGAAACTCATGTCTGCACATGTGGATTTGTCCAAAGCATTCATCCAACATTTGTCTTTGGGTATACAGTAGTTCTGAAATAAGCTGCCTGAGTTGTCCGAGACGTTTATAGAGCTGCACGGACAAGCAGATTTTAATAGCTAGATTGTCTGTGGACAAGTAAAAATTTCAAGATTTTTTTTTTAATAATTTCTTAAAGTAAAAATTAGCAGTTTTCTGAAAATGAGAGTTAGGTAAATACCAAAATTACATGTTAACAGTAAGCAAGTCTATTTAATGAATGCTTCTTATAGCAATACCCATGTTAATGGGTCAGAAAATGCTTATGATAAAAAACGGACAAGTAGGTTTTTAATTATGGACAAGCCAGTTTATGATTACCACTTGTCCTTGGACAAGTAGACTTTCAAAATTTTTTAGAACCCTTGGTATACAATGCAGGGTTTTTGCTCAGTTCTGCCCAGTCGCTTTCAATATCTTGGCAAAAATTCATTACTCTGATATTGATTTTGTTGATTTTTAACTCTTTTCAAGACCTCCAAATTCTTGGTTGAAGCTTTATTTACATATATATCTCTGTATGTAATTATACTATTAAGTGTAACAACTCTAATAACATTTCTTGAACAAATATCTACCTTTGTTATATCCCCCACCTATGAAGTAGATAGAGGTATACTGGATTCACCATGGCGTCCGTATGTCCGTCTGTAGATATAATTTTATCTGAAAGTTTTCTCAAAGACTATTATGGCTGCAATTTTGAAATTGATACATAAAGTGTATCTGCATATGAAGTTTTGCACCGGCAATTTTCAAGCCCCTACTCTCATTGGTTGCTGAATTATCTCCCCTTGAACATGTAATTTTCACTGAATTATTGCTGTCCAGAGCATTTCTCCTACACTATTGCATGTTTTGACTTGAAACTTATACATAAAACTTTAAAGATCATGTACTCAAGGTACTTATACTGGGAAATTACCCTGCACTGTGTTCAGGATGTAAAAGCGCCTCGCAAGCGCTTTGAGATGATACCCTGCTTTGCATGTGCACATACGTGCAAAGCGGGGTATCATTTCGAAAGCGCTTCGCTAACGTTTTCATCCTGAACGCAGGGCTGGTAAGACAGTGCCCTGGTGGGTGGGTGGGGGGGGGGGGGTATTAGTCCGCTTTATGACAGTTCTTATTTCACTTGCATTCTGTATCCACTATCCAGCACTTATGGTAATTTGAATGAAAAATGGTAAATAATATTTGATGTCTAAAATGTGTTTGCTATCTCAAAATTTCAGGAACATGGGCTGAACTTTGAAGAACTGTTGAAGGCAAGTGCCTATAAAGAATCTTACAGAGCTGATATGATAAAATGGGGAGAGGCGAAAAGAAATAAGGAACCATTCTTTTTCTGTAATAAGACAGTTGAGTTAGCGAACAAAACCTGTCGCCTGTGGGTGATATCAGATGCTCGTAGGAAGACAGATGTTCAGTTTTTCAGGGAAAATTACCATGATAAGTCTGTGTTTGTGAGGATCGAAGCTGATGATATTACCAGAAGAAAGAGAGGATTCATCTTTACAGACGGTTAGTACATTCGGAACGTCACTCGGCCATTTCTGTAAACTGCAACAGACCTCGAATGTATGTAAGGTGGATGGGTATATTACAAAATTGTGTATTTTGTAAGGAGGAAACAGTGTAAGAAAAACTAGCGCGGAAACAACCGGCCCTATCTTTTGATTTTTATCATTTACAGTAAATAATTGCTGAAAAAATCTTAATTTTTGAGGATGACGAATCATTCTCAAAAATTAAGATTTTTCAGCCAATATTTAAGAATCTAAAGATATTAATATAAGGATACGATGGTTTCACGTCAGTGTTTTAAACGAGTAGCGTTGGCGATGTCGAATGTTTTCACTCAAGGTTTCGAGGGCTAACGCCATTTTAACTGATGTCATCAAGTTTTTCCAAGGTTTTCCCATAATTTTTTAAAACAGTCCGTCTATGTACATCCAAGGTTGATCATGTTATTGGCTGAGTGGTGTTCTGAATGGCGGTAAGTGGATGGTCATAAGAGCCGCAGCAATGGGGTGGTTACCATCTGTCTGTCCAGGGTCCAGTATTCAGAAACTTCTTGATTACCAGTTGGGAATCCTTCGTTTTAACCTTGGCTGTTTTCAGAGAATCAAAGTGTTGCTTTAGCCTTGGTGATGTCATCATTGTCGTGTGAAATCTATGACATTTTATGATATAGCTGGTTCAACTGAAGGCGTTCACTGAAACTTGGCACACATGCTCACCATCAAATGAGCAAGCTATACTATCAGGTGTGTGTGTGTGTGTGTGTGACTCCAGATACATTTTGTGCAAAGTTTGCCCCTTTTTGACTTACATTTTTATCCACCATTCAGCACTCAACAGTCAAGCATAGGCACCCCTAGGCGGTGCTCTTGTTAATGTACGAAATCTGATGGACTTGCAGGATTGTTTGAAAATATTTTGGAAAAACAATTATGAGTTATTGCCCTTTTTTCATTGACAAAGAATAGGCTATTGACCTGCATTTTGGGGGGCATAAATGTTTTACAAACATCTCTTGTTTTAAACTAAATTTAAATTCAGAAAGGATTATTAAGAGTTGCAAAGAAACATGTAATGATAAACCATTAAGAAAGTACATGATTGCTATCATTTATATCAAATGTGAAATGATTAATATACCTGGTTTGTCAAATTTTTTTTGACAGGGTGTGGAAATTCAGATTTTCTCCACTTCTCCCAGATCAAGTATAAAAGATTTTTTTTATTTGTCCATGATCAAAAAGAAGTTGTCCACAAAAAAGAAATCAAACAATTTTGAGAAAACATTGTTTTTTTAAAGAAGAAATTTTCTTTGCTGAAACAATGATTTCTACCCTTTGATATAAGCATTAGGATCTTTTAGATCTACTTAGTACCATTCTGAGATTTATCCTGGTATTGGCTTGTCCCATTCGGAACATCACTCGGCCATTTCCGTAAACTGCAACATACCTCCAATGTCATTCGGAACACCACTCGGCAAATCTCACGATCAACCTCGGATGTACATAGATGGACTATTTTTGAAAATTACAGGAAACCCTTTGAAAACCTCAATGACGTCAGTTAAAATGGCCTTATCCCTCGAAACTGTGAGTGCACGATTTTGTTACATACCCATCCGCCTTACATACATCCGAGGTCTGTTGTAGTCTACAGAAATGGCCGAGTGATGTTCCTAATGCTCGGATGTATGTAAGGCGGATGGGTATGTAACAAAATCGTGCATTTTGTTAGGCGGAAACAGTGTAAGAAAATCTAGCACTGTAGATTTATATCTTTTACAGTAAATAATGACTGAAAAATCTTAATTTTTGAGAATGACGAATCATTCTCAAAAATTAAGATTTTGTCAGTCGTTATGTAAGAATCTAAAGATATTTATAATATGGTTCGATGTTTTCTCGTCAGTGTCTTAATCAAGTAGCATTGGCGACGTCCAATGTTTTCACTCACAGTTTCGAGGGCTAACGCAATTTTAACTGACGTCATCGAGTTTTTCCAAGGTTTTCCCATAATTTTTAAAAATAGTCTGTCTATGTACATCCGAGGTTGATCATGAGATTGGCTGAGTGGTGTTCTGAATGGACTTGTCCATGTACTTATGGGCAGGTAGAAAAACCTGCGTCAGATAAGTTAGGCATTAGAATTCTAGACTGGTCCAAGTCTTTTGGCTATTATAAAAGCCGACAGGTAGTCACCAAAATAAAGTCACAAGGGATTGGCTTTTCAGTATTTAATGACATACTCGCCCCTAGCACTTCTGATTGGCCAATGAGTTGTTTGTAAACAATATTTTAGAAGAGGGTACCATTTTGCCTTTTGTGAAAGATTTTTTTAGGGTCAGTTCCACAAAGAAAACAAACATTTATTCATAGTTCATATATCTCATGTATGTAATCTTTTTACACATAGATTAAAGAAAAGATGCCATTATTACTTAAGAGCTCATGATCTTTCACAATGTTGACCAAGTTTCCTTATGGTATCAGTGGGAAATCTCGGTTTTCATAGTTAAAGATCATTACTTTTGTAACATTAGGAACTAGTACGGGTTCACTACCTTAACCCTTTGCTGTTTAATCCCTGCTTTTTACATGCCTGTGATTTAATGATTGAGAAAACATTGTAAAAAAAAAAGAAATTGCTTCTGACAAGCAATTTCTTCTTTTTCCACACTATTTTCTACCCCGAGTTATTTTCCAAATTAAATCCACTTTTAATTTTCGTCTGCAAAACCTTTGAATTTGGACAGGTCCAAAATTTTGTAAAACAGGAAAGGGTTAAGGTTTTGATAAATGGGTAGTCATAAGAAATGAAATTTAAATTCATCAGGATAAGGATTAACTTTTCTGAAACACTGTCCCTAAATGATTATTTAACCTTGTCATCTTGAATATAAACATTGACAAAATTGCATTTAATTGATAAAAAAAAATCAGCTGGTCAAGTTTAAGACCTGACTACACATATTTATACTCCCAACCTACAAAGAAGAGGGTGGTATATTTGTTTCACCCTATCTGTATGTCCATACGTCTGTAGACCTTTTCTGTTTCTGAAGTCTAACTCAAGAATAGTGACCCAGTATCATGAAACTTTGCATTGTTGTTGCCTTTGACCCAAAGAGGATCCTTATTGTTTTTAGATGATAAAAGTCAAAGGTCAAGATCACAATTGAACTTTGTCCAAAAATGGCTTATGAAACTGGGACAAAGTGCTGGGGGGGGGGGGAAGGTAAATGTCTGCCTTGTAACATATCTTGTTGAAGGCTGATCATTGTCTCATAATACCTCCTGCTAGAGTAGGAAATTCTGGGTTCAAGGATTAAATAAATTCCCCTGATTTTCTAATGGTCCTATTATCTCATATTTTCAGGTATAGATGATGCGGAATCTGAATGTGGACTCGATGAAGGCATGAAATGGGATTTTATCATTGACAACAGTGAGGACACGGAAAAATTCAGTGATTCCATGGGAAATCTTTTTAGCTGGATAGATGCAAAAATAAGATGAATTTGAAGCCAGAAGTATGTGAGGTTACCTAAGTTGAAAAGAAAATCAAACCTTGCAACTAACTAGACAACAACTGGTGGAATAATATATGAAGCTGTTGTCAGACAATAGAAAATATCTTTATATGCCCCTACTTCTATAGATCGGGACATATTTTTTTATCTGTCTGTTTGTTCCCAAAAAAGTTTTTAATCTTGGCCACATCTTTTGGCTGTTTTTTTACTCAGCAAATGATGGACATATATTTGTATCATTATACGCCGCCTAAGGTTGAAGTATATTGGTATCATCAACTCCGTCTGTCTCTTTGTCAGAACATATACATACATCTATATTTACAAAAAAGGGGTCTTCTTGTTAAAATTCTTGTGAACACAGCCCTTCCATTTATGGAGCATTTTTGAATAAACTTTCACAAAATGTTTCTTGTCACTTGACCTTGCGCATATTGTCGTAGTTTAGTGACTTTAAGCAGCGTCATGGAAAAAGGGGCCTTAACTCCTCCTTCATTTATGGACTGATTTGGATGAAACTTTGATGAAATGATTCTTGTCATCTGACCTTGTGCATGTTGTTCATAGAGGTGAAATTTGAATGGTTCATGGAAAAAGGGACCTTCATGTCAAATCTTTTGTATGTTTCTACCTCAATATTGTTCAGAATATTTCCTAGTCACCTGGCATTGTATATATCATATAGTTAGGATATGTTGATATTCTCTTGTGTCACTGAAAAAAGCTGTTATATATTTTTTTGTAAAAGCAATTGCTCTTTTAACTGGATCATGGATTTCAATGAAACTCACTACTGTGCATTATCATATAGCCATGCATATATTGCTTTCATTTGGCCATGTGTATTTTGTCTAAATTAAGCCATGTCATGGGAAAAGTGGCCTTTTTTTGCAAATTTATTTATCTTATAACTATACACATATCTGTATGATAACATCCTGTATGATATTTTTTATGATATCACATAGTTATTTTTAGAACAATGATATAATGTGGTAATTTTTAGAAACTTGCATTTCAGTTAGAAACATCGACAAAAACAAGACAAATAGAGGTTATAAGATAAATATAATACATACTTAATGTATTGTATGAAAAAAATATCTAACTCGGTTGTGAGAATTGACAATTGTCTCGGCAGAGCCTCGACAATGATCAATTCTCCCAACCTCGTTAGATATTTTTTTTCATATAATACACTAAGTATGTATTATATATTTAAACATCTCTGAAACTAGTGGGCAGAATTTCACCAAATTGCACCGGAATGATCCTTAGGACAGTCACTCAGATTTCAAAATCCAAGCGGGTTATATATAATACATACTTAGTGTATTATATGAAAAAAAAATATCTAACGAGGTTGGGAGAATTGATCATTGTCGAGGCTCTGCCGAGACAATTGTCAATTCTCACAACCGAGTTAGATATTTTTTCATACAATACACTAAGTATGTATTATATTTATCTTATAACCTCTTTTTGTCTTGTTTTCGTCGATGTTTCTCACCGAAATGCAAGTTTCTAAAAATAACTGTATGATATTATTGTTCTAAAAATAACTATGTGATATCATAAAAAATATCATACGGGTTGTTATCACACAGATATTTGTATAGTTATAAGATAAAACAATATTGGTGATACAGGCTTTTGCTTCTACAAACAAGAGACACATGAAGGGCAGGAGTCACTCTACTGACTATCGAGTTTTGGTTGCTGTCTGTTTGTAGACTTTTTTGTCTGGAGCATGTCTCAATAAATTTGCTTGAGCAGTTGAATTGCTACGCAGGCCTAAATCTACTGATATGATTAGACGAGGATTTAGGTGAATGAGTGAATGTCTATTTAAGTAAACAAGTGGTTATACCAGTAAGTCTCAGATGCTGAAATATTTCTGCAAAGAAAAGATCAAATTAATGAATAACATATGCCATTGTCATTGCGCAGTTGGTAGCGCGTGGGACTGTCAATCTAGAGGTTCTGGGTTCGATCTGCAACGGCAGCACTTGTCCTTTCTGACTATTTGTCTCTCATCATTGGTTTGATAATAGACCAGTATGTGAGATAGCAGCTGGAGGCTAGGAAGGGATATAATGGTAGTACTGGTATCAATTGTTAGGTACTCCACCCGCCGTAATGGTTGATATCCATCAGTTAGGTTCTGAGAAAATAATTTCTTACTTTCCATCAAATAATATTTAGAGAAATGATCTCCACCCACTATATAACATCATAGAGAAATTACCTCCGCCCATAAAAGACATATTTTTCATCCATCGCAAAATTTTTTGTAGACAGATCAAGAGTTACTAAAGGATCATTCCAGTGAAATTTGGTCGATATCCATTGGTAAGATTCTGAGTCTTGTCAAGACGATTCAAATGAGTACCCACAACATAGGGTTTCATAGAGAAACAAAGATTTTAGAATGGCTTTACCCCCTCTTATCTGTACCTCTGATCACAGGCAATCCTGATTTCAAGAAAGTCTTTCTTTGTGTGTAAAGTACCTGTCAATTCCAAGTTTGGCTTGCATGAATTACTGCTTGAGGTACCTCTGAACCCTTCTTATCCATTGTTTGTGATGCATTTAAAGATTTTCTCTCCATTCTTCAGGTAGCCTCCGTCATAGCACAGTTGGTAATGCATCCAACTGTCAATCTAGAGGTCCCGGGTACGATCCCTGATGGCGGCACTCATTCTTTCAGATTAATTGTCTCTCACAAAATGGGTTGATAATCGTAGACCTATGTGAGATAGCAGCTGGAGGCTAGGAAAGGATGTGATGGTTACTTTCATGTGAGAGAAATACCAAGAATCCATTTTTAGGTGCTCCAGCCACCGCAATATGACTGAAATAATGTTAAAAGCGATGTAAAACCCCATTCAAATAAACAAACAAATCCAATTTTCAGTTTTTGTATTAACAAGCTCATCTGGTTTTTCAGGTGACTCAAGGTGGGATGATGCAGTTTCAGGGGGTATCCAAATAACCGCGAAAAAAGATGTATGTTTTAGACCATACATATGCAAACATATGGTGAAAAAATAATTATAGCTTTCCATGTATATTTTGGAAATATGAACATTTTTCCGAAGGTGGTCATGTTTTCGAAAATATCAAAGATAACTGTTTATTATGCTGATCAATCACAACATTGATGTGCTACATCAAGTTTTAAACATGGAGAACATCAAGATATAATATTAATTCTAGTAACAGCAAAACTAACTTATAGATCGAGGTTTTACTTTGAATGCTCCTCAAGGGTAAAGGCGAGACATAATTTGGAGAAGATAATTATATCCTTGAAAGATAAATTTTGTTACTAGATTTTAAAAAGTGACCTTGACATAATTATGAATTTTTTGCATGACACTAGATCAAATATTTTTTAGAAAAAACATGCCTTTAGTTATTATGAATTCCAATTATAAATAGTAAACACCTGCTCAAGTTAATTTTGTAACTTGATTTTGAATCTGGACCTTGACCCTTACTTAATAAAATGCATGACACAGGTATATAGCAGATCAAGTATACAAACTTTTTTTTGAAATCCACCCTAAAATGTAAAAGATATGATTTTGACAGGGATAAATATGTTACATGACCTTGAACTGCCACCTTATCTTCTGTGTATCCATTCATAGATGTAGAAGATATGCTTCGAACAAAAACTGAAAGCACCCACCATCACACTTGTCAGCATTATCAGAGGTAGCTCTATATGAGCTTCCGCTATCAGAAAGGGATAGAAATGTCAGACAGTGGGTTGGGGGCAACCTTAACTTTGCTACTATAACTTGAATAAAGATATTAACAAGCAAATTCGTTGAATTGATATCCCCTACCTAAAAAAACTTAACATTGCCAATATCTTCAAGCCTATTCAAGATACAAGGCTCATATTAGGCATGATGATAGATCTCAACAAACAACAATCTCAATGGTCCGCATCTGCTTGATTCCAAAGTTAAGGTCATGTGACAAGGTCAAGGTCATCTGTCAAGGTAAAAAGAACTCAAAAACTTAATAAAAACTTAACATTCCTAATAGCTTCAAGCCTTTTCAAGATACAAGGCTAATATTTGGCATGGTGGTAGATCTAAATGATCTGCATCTCCTGATACCAAAGCCAGGTCATGTGACAAGGTCATCTGTCAAGGTCAAATAACTCAAAAACTTAACCAAAAAACTTAATGTTCCCAATATCTTCAAGCCTATTAAAGATAAAAGGCTCATATTTGGCTTGATGATAGATCACAATTAATTGCATCTGCTGGTGCCAAGGTCAAGGTCATGTGATAAGGTCAAGGTTATCCGTCAAGGTCAAATAACTCAAAAACTTTAACAAAAACCTTAACATTACCAATATCTTCAAGCTTATTTAAGATACAAGGCTAATATTTGGCATGATGATAGATCTCAGTGATACACATCTGCTGGTTCCAAACTCAAAGTCATGTGTCAAGGTCAAGGGCATCTGTCAAGGTCAAACTTCTTAAAAACATAACCAAAAAGCTTTCATTCTTTAGTTTATTCAAGCATATAATAGATACCCTGTCTCCTAACTGACATGTTGAAAGATCTGCAAGTATCAAGGTCAACGTCATCTGTCAAGGTCAACATTTTGAAAAAAAAAGCCTTTACGGGGGCATTTGAGTTTCACAAACACATCTTGTTCATAATAAAATTTTAAGAATCTTCTCCCTTCAAACCATTGGGCAGATTTCAATGAAAATTGGCTGGGTGATCTTTCACTTAAATTGTTCCAGAAACTTTGATTGACCCCATAGGAACAGTGGAGATAAAAATTAACCATCAAGAAAGGTTTTGGTCTGACACCAACAAGTTTGGGTCCTGAGGACTCGCTCAATATATGGAATCATTCATAAAGGGACAATGCCTGAGGTGTTTTTAACTTAAATAGGCCAGGACTATTGCATTTAAGATATCATAATTGACCTCTTCACCAGCCAAACAATGTTGTGGTCAATATTAAATTTTTGGAGCTCATCATAAGGGAAGAAATGAAGACTTTTTGAATAGTCGTTCAATTTTGTTTTGAAGTTGAGCCCAAAAAGTACCAAAAGACTCACATCAAATAGTTCTGTGACTCATGTCTACTTCCTTTTGAGCCTTGGACTTGAGAAAAAATATGTGTATGGTTGAAAGCGAGAGCCGTGGTATATTGGAAATAGACACAAGTGTTAGCGAGTGTCTATTTCTCATATACAGCGGCACGAGATTTTCTATTTGACTTAGACCACGCTTTTCTCTCATACTATCGGTATTTTTTTCCAAACCTTTAAAAAATGAAAAAGAGTAAATCTCGCTGTGATATTACTCTAATCAAGTGTGAATATGCTGAAATTACTTATGAACCTACTTTCAGTTACCATTTTCAGATCTTTTGCCCTTTTGTGACTGTCAATATTTAGGGAAAAAAGAGCTGTATAAAATGCCCGTCATCTCTCAGAAATGACTTGGCCCCAAAACCTGTCCAGATAAACGTGCAAGACACTACAACCGTATGTAAATACAACCCTCGCAGTTGTACCTGTGACATATACTTTTGAAATATTGTTCTCTGATTGGCAGATTTGCTTCAAGCGTGGTTTAAGTCCTTTTAAACCCTGTTAAGATTACATGTATATGATTACAATTGAAAGTCTGAAAACAAAGTTATGTCTTTAATCTATATTAAGAATACATTGCTATATTTGATATAAATATATGGATATCCCTCTAGATATCCCTCTTTGAGATGCCTATTTAAGATATATATTGTGCATACATACAGCTGTAAAGTATCACTGTTCAGCAATTGCCATTTTTTTAAAACTCTATGAGCATACAGTTTGTAATCTGATTATAGGGATGTGTGTCTTTTTCACTGTGTTTATTGGAGTATTAAGTGCAATTGCCTTATGGCAAATAATGTCCGAAGGTTGTTATGTTTAAACCATGTGCTAAGGCATTTACACTTTATACTCAATAAACCCAGTGAAAAAAAGACACTCAGCCCCTTACAAACGCAATCCTCTAGATCTTAGAAAATATTAAAATACTTGGCCAAATATTAAAGTTTCAAGTCTACTTTCTGCGGGTAGATATAATACAATCTTTTTTAGATAGAGTATTTTTGGTGAACAAAATTTTCGTTCACAAGTGTCATACTGTGTGAGGAAAATCCTGTAGGATCTTAATAGGTTCGAAATAAAGCAGTACCCCTTTAGATTCAATTTAGTTTCTCTCAAGACTTCTCTCCACAAACTCATTGTTTATTTCATTATTGGCGTAATACTAGAATTCCTCATCAAGTGAAGGTAATGAAAATTACCATTTAAAAACACAAAATGAGGTTGCATTGTTTAGAGAAGCATATTGATCATCCGCGTAGGCTTGTCGAGGGTTTAGAGCAAAAACAAAGTAGAGGCCCACTTTTTGATGCTACACACCAAATATTAAAGCTGTCTGCCATCTGGATACAGAGAAGAAGATTTTTAAAGATTTTCGCTCTTTGATTCTATGTTAAAAGGGTTGGGCCCAGGCAAAGCCCAAATATGACCCCAGGGTCTTGATATGAACAAACTTGGTATAGGTCCACTAGATGATGCTACATACCAAATATGAAAGCTGTCTGCCTTCTGGTTTCATAAAAGAAGATTTTTGAAGATTTTCATTTTTCTTCCCTTCGTGCTCATAAGAGATAAAGGGATGCACCTGTGCAAAGCCCAAATATGAATCTATTGCCTGTGAACTGGAGCACCTAAATATGGAATCTGGAATCTCTCGCACCACAACTATAATTAGCATACTTGAGTACACAGCTACCCTCTTAGGTTTACGATTATCCACCGTTTGGTAAATTCTTTATCATATTTGTTTGCACTTATTATGTCAAAAAATACATCACATGAGTCTTTCTGTGAAATGAGAATCAAATTTTAACTTTGGCTGTTTTTGAAAAAAAAAAAAAAAAAAGAGAGATTTTGATAATCTTAGTTGTTGGCATTGGCATTAGCGTCACAAACTTTAACCTTACCTTTGTTGTTATTGAAGACCTATTTGCAAAACTTGGAATGTGTATTCACTATCACAAGAGCTATCAATAAAATCAAGGGGGGATAACTTTGAAGGCATTTTGTAAAAGTTGTTTCCCTTTTAAAATCTTAGATTTTTTGCATCTTTGTCCCCCTTTAAAGTATCTATTGCTCTTTTGATTGTGATCATGAGTGCCAAATTTCAAATGAATGCCATGAGTAAAGCCAGAGTCTTGCAAAATGATTTAAATCTATCAAGATTTCGGGCATTCTGATTGGTTGAAAAATAGGTTTTATATCTCAATGAGAACAATTTTGAGTTTACAGCTATATAACTAGCTTCTGCACAATGTATTCCCAACAGGAATGTTTAATTGCTTCATTTCTTGGTATTAGATTGTAAGATATAAAGAGAGAAATTGTTGATTTCTTTGAGGTATGAAACTAAAATCCCAATCACACTCATGTATGAATCCACTTTGCGTATTCATATAGAGTGATTCAATAGCTGTAGTTTAGATGTTTTGGTTATTCACCAACACCCCAATCATAAAAAAGGGTAGAAAACAGACAACGGTCATCTTTTGTCACAGTACCCATATGGTCTTTTTCCTATATATTCTTTGGTGGTCACTTGAGAGGGTATTAATTTCAAAATCCAAGTTACGCCTATGGATAAAATATCATGACTACATCCCAGATCATTGTCAAAAATGTATGTGTGTGTGTTAAGATGGCATACATGTAAGGAGTTTTTACTTTATATCAAGTTTTTTAGCTAAATCTGTCAAATTACTAGAATCAGCATCAAGGTCTGGTTGTTTGAGCTCTTTCTTTTTCTTCATCACACTAATTTGCTCAGTCAATGTGTGTGAAAAACACATGATGCTTTTTTTCCCACTCTGAGTATTGTTTTCATTGTCAACAGATGATTTATTGGACATCTTTTGAGCTGCCTTGGTAAGAATATGAAAGAAATTGAGTTCCACATCTTCTGGTTCATTCAGAATGACCTCCTTCAGTAGATGGATAACCCAAGAACCTTTGACAGAATTTCTCTTTGAAGCTCCACCACGAGTTGTTCCATACACTGTAAATAGAAAATGGAGGCTATGTGTGACATAAACATAGATCATATTTAAGGTGTGATCATGAAATATTGTAATGATTCAACAATTCATCTATCAATAAATCAAAGGGACGCATTACCAAGTTTATCTGTTTTTAGATGAAAAGTTTAATGAATAAGGTAGTTTATTTACTCAACTTCAATATTCTATTCATAACATGACCAACACTTTTGCAATAAATCCCTAGAAGCTTAGAATTAATTGATATACATGGCTTCATCTTACAGTATAACAAGTATTATCTTAATAACTATAAAAATATCCGTGTGATAACATCAAATATGATATTTTTTTATGATATCACATAGTTATTTTTAGAACAATGATATAATGCAGTCATTTTTAGAAACCTGCATTTCAGTTAGAAACATCGACGAAAACAAGACAAATAGAGGTTATAAGATAAATATAATCCATACTTAATGTATTGTATGAAAAAATATCTAACTCAGTTGTGAGAATTGATTACTGTCTCTGCAGAGCCTCGACAATAATCAATTCTCCCAACCTTGTTAGATATTTGTTCTCATACAAAACACTAATATATTTGTATTAAACAATTTAACAAGAGCACAGCCAATAGATGCCAGTATGCTGTCGGGTTCTGGATACTCAACAAAAAATCAGTCAAAAAAGGGGGCATATTTGGCACATAATACATCTAGAGTTATCCCCCTTGATAGTAGAGGTTATTTTTTTGATAGTGAACATGTGTGTAAAGTTTGAAGTGAATGGTTGGAATAATACAAAAAATATCACAAAAATGTCAAAATTTTGCACAACAACAGTAGCATTGATCACAATGATGACTCTGTAACATGTTTTAAATGATAAAACAAGATGTTCAGGAATAGCATGTTTATATTTTAGGTCAAGGACTACCAGATAGAGAATTAATCAACATTGAGGTACAGTCTAGAAATAATACTGAAAGTCATAGTTGTCTCACTATCGATATGATATCTAGTCTACATATTCGACAGACACAAAGGCTATAGCAATATCTGGGGTTTTCTTTAAAAATAGCAGATCTAAAAATTGACATAATCACACACATTATTTAAATGTCATTTCATGTCAACCAAAAGCCACAATATTTGATCTTAGCTCATTGGAAAATTTATTTTCACAAGTGTAGTAAAAACCATGAATTGAAATATCAACAAGAGGGGTGATTAAATGACCATCAAAACTCAACTGAATTATATAGATAATTGAGAAGAAACTTGAAGAAGGTCTAATAGAGGATTACCATTTGTTTTTTAGAGTCAAAATGAGTGATATTTCATTTCCTGAACAATGAAAGCTATATGTTCATAATTGGCAGAACCACAAGTGAAAATATAGCTTCTGTTGTTCAGGAAATAAAATATGAATCAATCTTACTCTAACAACAAACAATTATTCTATTTCTTTAACCCTTTCCTGTTTTATAGAATTTTGAACCTGTCCAAATTCAAAGGTTTTGCAGACGAAAATCAAAGTTGGATTTAATTTGAAAAATAACCATTCAGTAGGGTAGAAAATAGTGTGGAAAAAGAAGAAATTGCTTATCAGAAGCAATTTCTTCTTTTTTTCACCATGTTTTCTCAATCATAAAATCACTGGCACGTAAAAAGCAGGGATTAAACAGCAAAGGGTTAACTCAAAAATGAGACAAAATGTGAAAATTTTAAGAGAAAAATTCTAGTGGAGCATGATTGCAATGCAATGTCTATGATGGCTTTACTGGCTTAGCTTTGCTTAAATGTCAGATAGGGTGAAATGAACACAAGAGGAGTGTAGGGTTTTGATAACATCACTGGTTATAAGGTGAGTTTATCAAATGATAATCTACTGTTATTTCTCGATTATCCACCAAAGAGTATTTAAGAAATTACAAATATTCAAAGCAGGCCAACACTCCCAACAAGAGGCCAAAGACAGCCTGTAACGCTCTACTGGCTTTAATAACCCCAGACTTTCACCATGCCATGCCCATACTTTGGGGAAACTAGAAAGCCATGAATGGCTTGAGTCGCTCCACAGGCTTGAAATTCTTGAAAAAGCAAACCTAAGATTTGACTAGATTTGAAGATATTTTGGGTTCTACTGAAATGATTTTCAAAAATGCCACTATATAACATATAGAAAAATGACCTCCGCCCATAAAATACATATTTTTTCATCCGATCACAACAATTTTTGGTCTGATAAAGCTTCACTCAAGGATCATTAAAAAAAAAAAATGATTTTCAAAGTTTCCACTATATAACATATAGAGAAATGACCTCCGCTCATAAAATGCATATTTATCATCCCATCACAATAATTTTTGGTATACTGATAAAGGTTAACCCAAGGATTATTCATGTAAAATTTAATTGGTATCTATCTCTTAGAATCTGAGAAAAGTAACTTTTTACCATATTTGGAAATTAGCCACGCCCATTAAATCTATGTTTTTCATTGGATCAAAATTTCTTGAACAACTTTGAAAGAGGGTCACCCAAGGATCATTCCTGTGAAGTTTGGTTGAAATCCATCCAGTAGTTTCTGAGGAGAAGATTTTTAAAGAAAAAGTAAACGACCGCATGGACGGACGGACGGACGCGCGACGGACACAACGCCATGACAATAGCCCCAGTGGCTTTCAGCCAGTGGAGCTAAAAACAAACTTTAACAATATAAGGAAAGGGGCAACAAAGGAACATACATGCCAAGTTTCATTGAAATCAGCCCAATGGTTTGAGAGAAGAAGACTTTTTAAGATTTTATGTGAAAAAACACCCCGCTCTGCCACGCCCATATTTGGGCGTTAATCAAAATTTCTTGAAGAATTTAAGTAAAGGATCACCAAAGGAACATCTATGTCAAGTTTCATTGAAATCGGCCTTATGGTTTGGGAGGAGATGATTTTTAAAGATTTTATTGTGACAAATTCCACCCCCTGCCACGCCAATATTTGGGGGTCAATTCAAATTTCTTGAACAGTTTAAGAAGAGGGTCATCCAAGAAATATCCATGCTAAGTTTTATTGAAATCAGCCCAATGGTTTATAATTAATGGAAGAAAGGACATGCCCATTTTTGGGGGGTTAATCAAAATTTCTTTAACAATTTAAGTAAAGGGTCACCCAAGGATCATCCATGCCAAGTTTCATTGAAATCGGCCCCATGTTTTTGGGAGGAGAAGATTTTTACAAAAAATTACGTGAAAAAATGCCACGCCCTGCTGCGCCCATTTTTTGGGGATCAACCAAATATCTTGAACAATTAGCGTAAAGGGTCACCTAAGGATCATCCATGCCATGTTCATTGAAATTGGCCCAATGGTTTGGGAGGAGACGAATATTTAAAAAATTTTATTGTGAAAAAATGCCATGCCCTGCTGCGCCCAAATTATTTGGTGGTCAATCAAAATTTCTTTAACAATTTAAGCAAAGGGTCACCCAATGATCATCCATGCTAACTTTCATTTAAATCAGCCCAATGGTTTAGGGAAGAAGATCCATATTCCGGGGTCAATCAAACAGTCTTGAACAAATAACGAAGAGGGTCACCTAAGGATCATTTCTACCAAATTTCATTAAAATCTGCCTATTGGTTTGGGAGGAGAAGATGCACAGACAGGCACACACACAGATGGACACTTTGCCATGACAATAGATTGCTGGCCTTCAGCCAGTGGAGCTAAAAATCACTTTGTGTCCATAAGGAAATGCCATCAGTGCAGAACATTTTTGCTACGAATATTTAGAGGAGTCTTTCTATAAAGTTTGAATCAAATTCCTCTATCATTTACCTTTACCCTTGTCATGCTGAACCCGGAATATTTCTGCTTTAGCAGGAGCTATAGACAAACATCAGCATGCACATTATGTGCAGTCTGATGTTAGTCTACACCACCTGTTTCTCACTTTCAAACCAGACTTGTCAATAGATTTTCAAATAAAAATTGACCTACAGTTTGGACTTTCAGTGCTTTTTGCCTTTTGATTTTGATGAAAATTTTTAGCCAAAATTTTATTCAGCATGACAAGGGTTAAAGTTGCGCAGACAATATTTTTGTATATAAAGGGCTATTACTCTGTGCAAGATAATTGGACGGTAATAATAACAAGATATGCACAGATTGGATAATGATCTTATGTGTGAGGTTTGAATCAAATCCTTCCCTAAGTTGCTGAGAAATTGAGCAGACAGGAAAAAGCTTCAACCATAGGACCTTTTCTGAGAGGTTTTGTTAAGGTAGTGGACCCGTAAAAGTTCCACAACATTTCGGAACTCATGACCTTTCACAATGTTGACTGAGGCTTCCTAATGAAAATCACCAGGAAACCTTGGATAACACTGTTTAAGTTCATGACTTCCAAATGGGTCAACTACCTTTAAATCAGCCTTGTGGTTATTAAGATGAAAATTGTAAAAAGATAGATGAAAGACTAACCATAATTAATCGATTTTATCACCCTAAGCACTTTTTAGAAGAGCTTTTGTGAGCTAAACACGTTATTTTCCTCCTAAGTACACATTGTTCTTTTGATAGTAAAACCAATCCTAAGACTCAAGAAAATATCAGCCCTATCAGCTCAGTCAGTAGAGCACTGGACTTCAAAACAAGAGCACCACCTATGGGTGCCTACAATCGGCTGTAAATGCTGGATAATAAAAAAACTAATAGATTGTAAAAATAAACTAAGTAGAAAAAGGGGCATAATTTGAAGAAAATGTTTCTAAAATTATCCCCCTTGATAGAAGAGGTTGCTCCTTTGATGGTGAATATGTGTGCCAAGTTTCAAGTGAATGCCTTCAGTAGAACCAGAGATATCACAAAAATGTTAATTTTATTGCATTTTTTTCACAAGTTTGACCTTGAAAAATGACCTTGACTAATGACCTTGAACTTGGTACCAACAGAAAGTGCTTGTCAAAGGCAATCATCTAGTGAAATATGAAGGTCCTATCACTAACCATTCAAAAGTAATCACAAAATGTCAAAGTTTTTGGGGTTTTTTTTCACAAGTTTGACCTTGAAAAATGACCTTGACTGATGACCTTGAACATGGCACTAACAGAAAGTGCTTGCCCCAAGCAATCAAGATGTGAAATATGAACACCCTATCACTTACCATTCAAAAGTTATCGCAATATGTCAAAGTTTTTGCATTTTTCTAAAGTTATCCCCCTTGATAGAAAAGGTTGCTCTTTTGATGGTGAATATGCGTGCCAAGTTTCAAGTGAATGCATTCAGTAGAACGAGAGATATCACAAAAATATTAATTTTTTATCATTTTTTCACATGTTTGACTTGAAAAATGACCTTCACCTAGACTGATGACCTTGAACTTGATACCAACAGAAAGTGCTTGTCCTAGGCAGTCATCATGTGAAAAATTAAGACCCTATCACTAACCATTAAAAGTTATCGCAATATCTTGAAGATTTTACATTTTTTTCACAAGTTTGACCTTGAAAAATGACCTTGACCTGGAATGATGACCTTGAACTTGGTACCAACAGAAAGGCCTTGCCACAGGCAATCACCATGTGGAATATGAAAGCCCTATCACTTACCATAAATAATTTCAAAAGTTTTCATAAAATGTCAAAGTTTTCACATGATGATGACAACAATGATGACGACAACGACTACAACACCAAGGCTATAGCAATACCTCGGGTTTTCTCCAAAAACAGCCGAGCTAAAAATTGAAGACCAATAGTGTTGGTTCGTTTCCCTGGCTGGTACATTTACAAATCTAATTGTCTTTCCGATAGGACGATCAACCAAGGTCCAATGTGACTGTGCTTTACATGGAGCATGTTTAAGAACAATGGCAAATCTCCCTAACCTCCCATTTACTCTCATTCTTTAACTAAGCTATGTCCATTTTATTGATGACACTTTACATGTCCTAGGGCAATTGGTAGCGTGTAAGACTACCATAAAACAAGAGGGCCAGAATGGCTCTAAACTGCTTACCTGAATTTGTTTGGTCCAGTGGAACCCATCCAAGTAACATTCTGACAAAGTTTCATTTACATTTGCCTAATTGTTGAAGAGATGTTATTCCAAGAATTTTAAAGTGAAAATAGACCCTGCCCACCAATTCTTTACTCAGGCAACTCAAAATAAGCCCAGCCCAGCAAAATCAATATTTGCAAACATTTTTGAGAGGGTCACCAAAGCAATATTCTGGTAAAGTTTCATTAAAATCAGCCTAGTGATTCTGGAGGAGATGTCATTCTAAGATTTCGCGCTCAAAATAAGCCCCATCCTGCCACACCAATATTTATGGGCCAATCAAAATTTCACGAACAATTTTTTAAACAAGAGGGCCATAGTGGCCCTTAATTGCTCACCTGAATGAACTGTCTAAATTTTTTCAATATTCTTCTGCCTCTGTACAACCTGATAATACCTTTTTTACAATTTTCAGGTTGACTTACAAGGTTTTTCTAAGCTTTGACTCCGTGACCTAGTTTTTGACCCCAGTTGACCAAATTTCATACTCATCAAAAATTGCATCAATTCAATAATTCTGACAAAATCTCATGTTGATTGAACAAAAAAAGTGGCCTCTAGAGTGCATACAAGGTTTTTCTAAGATTTGACCCCAAGACATAGTTTTTGATCCCAGTTGACCCAATTTCGAACTCGTCCTAGATTTTATCAAGACAATCATTCTGATCAAATTTTAGGTTGATCCAGCAAAAAATGTGGCCTCTAGAGTGCATTCAAGGTTTTTCTAAGATTTGACCCTGTGACCTAGTTTTTGACCCAAGTTGACCCAATTTCAAACTCGTCCGAGATTTCATCGAGACATTCATTCTGACCAAATTTCAGGTTGATCCAGCAAAATATGTTGCCTCTTGAGTTCATACAAGGTTTTTCTAAGATTTGAACCTGTGACCTAGTTTTTGACCCCGGTTGACCCAATTTCGAACTCGTCCGTGATTTCATCAAGACATTTATTCTGACCAAAATTCAGGTTGATTGGGCAAAAAATGTGGCCTCTAGAGTGCATACAAGGCAAATGTTGACGACGGACGTCGCACGACGGACGAAGGACATCCACCTAATTTTGAAGAGGGTCATCAAAAGAACATTCCGGTAAAAATTCATTCATATTGGCCCAGTTGTTCTAAGATTTTGGGCTCAAAATAAGTCCCCTGCCAACCCATATTTATGGGCCAATCAAAATTTCACGAACAATTCTTGAAAAGGGTAATCCAAGGAACGTTCTGGTAAAACTTAAAAATAAATGTCCCAGTGGTTCAGGAGGAGATGTCATTCAAAGATTTCTGATTCCCAACAGCAACAATTATTCTTTTGTACTAGTTGTCTTCAATTAATGGGTTAATGATTGTAGATCTATGTGGAATAGAAGCTGGAGGCTAGGAAAGGATGTAAGGGTAGTGCTGATGTGAGAAATACCAGGAATCCTTTGTTGGGCGCTCCGGCCGCTGTGATATAACTGAAAGATTGTTGAAAGCAGCATAAAACCCTTTTCAAACAAACAAACCCACTTGCCAATAAGAAAATCATTTGGTATATGATCTGCAGAGAAACACTCTCTAAATTCTTCAAAGGGCTGAATTCCTTTACTCTCATCTACTTTTGATACTGCAAATCGACTTTTGGAGTTTGATAACTTATGAATTGACTCAATGTCTCCCTGGCTGTGAAAGTCTGGCTGAGCACTAGTATTTGTATCGTTGTCTGGAGAAACATCTTTCTTCTTTTTACCGAGAAGACCATCAAACAAACCGTCACTATATGTACAGCCAGGTCCTGTATAACAAAATTGTTCACCTTGATTAATATATATAGGTAGTCCTTTACAGAGCTTCAGATTGAATTGAATCACTTCAATCATAATTGCGAAAATCCTATATTTTGCATACTTATTGGAATCGTCTTGTAGAGTAGATTCCAATGAGTACCCACAACATTTCGCTTTAATGTGAAATAAAGATGTAAGACTGGCATTATCCCCTCTTATCTGCGGCTCTACTTCACTCGATGATTAGTCAATGTACTAAAATATATTGTAACACATTGTAGGATATTGTAATTAGCACCAGGGATTAAATACATGGTAAATTGGGTTACAGGGTAGAATAGAAAGATGGTATAATCCATGATTAATGCCATGGCAGGGAGGAGCCTAAATAATGGGTTGATGCACTTAAGGTTAAGGTATATCAGCTTTTATCTAAAATAACCTACTTCTACCGAGAGTCGACATAAATAACTCGAGACCTAAAATCGTAGATTGGTTACTAAGTCCTCGTAGCTCCAGCTTAATCAAGCTGAAGTTACGAGGCTTTGGTAACTCATCGATGAAATGTGTTCACTTTCTCTTAGCACGTGAATCCTATTTGTTTTTAGGATATAGTTATTTGCACGCCCTCACGATTATTGCCGACCAACTTTTCAATGAACCCAAAATATTTAAAAGTAAAAGTTAAAAGCCAAGTGACGGGTTATGCTCCTTGAATAAGGACTATGCTTTAAATCAACAGTCAAAATTTACTCAAAACAGTTAACAATGATACCTTTTGTATGTTAAGGTTACAATAGTATATGCTAGACTGAGGATCTTGAACTTGATACCATCAAAAAGGTCTTATCACAAGCAAAGCACAAGTGAAATATGAAGACCCTATCCCATTCCAATTAAAAGTTATGGCCAACTTTGGGTTTAATGATGAAATAATTGACCTTGAGGATTTTACCTTGACATTGAACGAGATACTTGCCTTAGTTTTTTAAATAAGAAGTCTTGTCATAAGTAATTTACATTTGAAATATGAAGGCTATTTCACTTACCATCTCAAAATTATGGCCAATTTTAAAGTTTTAATTTTCTAAATTCTGAACTTGACATATGACCTCGACTGATGACCTTGAACTTAGTACCAACAAAAAGGATTTGTCACAAGCAATGCACATGCAAAACATGAAGACTATATATGTAACTAATCGAAAGTTGTGGGCAATATAAGTTTTTGCGGGACAGAAAGACAGCTTACGTAAAAGTAATAACTTTAAGGCCCCTTTGCCCATGACACATTTTTTAACATAAATTTTCAATAATTTAAGGTCAAGAGGAACATGCCATTTTTTTAAGCCTATCAAGAGACAGGACACATTATAAGCATCCGGTGTCCCGATCCACTTCTTTGTCTCAAGAATATCTCTGTCACCTAGTGTCAGATTGACTTATAATCATAACTCTACCTTGCATAACTTTTAGCTCATCTGAGCCAAAGTGCTCAAGGTGAGCTTTTGCAATCTTCCTATGTCTGATGTCAATGGTCAGTCATTCCCGTCCACAATTTCTTTAAACATCTTCTCTATTAAAGTGTGGGCCAATCTTGATGGAACTTGGCAGGAATGTTCCTTGGGCTAAGCTCTGCAAAAGTTGTTCAAATAATTGAAATCTAACCTTGATTATGGTTGCCATGGCAACAAAAAGAAAATCTTTAAATAGCTTCTTCTCCTAAACCAGAAGGTAGGCAGCTTTCATACATGTATGTAGTATGAAGCAACATCTAGTGTACCTCTATCAAGTTTGTTCATATCAAGACCCTGAATTCATATTTAGGCTGCACCTGGGCACATCCCTTTTTAAATAGAATCAAAGGTATAAGTGTTTAAAAATCTAGAAGGCAGACCACTTTCATTTTTGGTATGTAAACATCATCTAGTGGACCTCTACTGTAATATATATTGTCAAGGTCCGTCGTTGGTCTGTAAGGTTCTAGTCTATAATGTTATATGTCGTAACGTCTAGTCTAATAGTTACATGTAGATTTCCGGTAAATAAATGGCGTGGTCCTGAAGTGAAAGTGTCCTCATTCATTCGGTCATTACATGGTGTCAGAAGTGTAGTTACGTTAAATATGGCTGCAGCAGGGGTAAAACAACTCCCGTCTTTCAATCCGTCTGACCCTGAGACTGGAGCACCGGATTGGGAGCTTTATAAAAGGGATTTTATGATCCATTTAGAAGCGCTTGGTCTAGACGATAAACCTGGCCAACGAAAAGTTGGCGTTCTTCTGTCAAAAATGGGGTGAGAAGCTGTAAAGATATACGATTCATTTGAATGGGCACCCACGGTTGAAGCTGATTACGCCGCAGGGATAGAAGCCCAAGAAGTGGAGGACAAATACGACCTGGAAACAGTCTTCAAAAAGTTTGACAGGCATTTTGGTGTGCACAATTACAGGAACATCAAAAGACAGGAATTTCTAAACACAAAAAGGGGTAACATGACAATTATGGACTATATTTCTGAGCTCAAACGAAAAGCAGAACATTGTCAATATAATGATCAAAAGGAGGGTTTCATCTGTGACATGATAATCAATGGGGTCAATGATTCCAAATGTTCTGAAAAACGTATGGAGATTCCTAGTGAGCAGCTGTCTTTAGAAAGAGTTATGTCTGTCTGTCGTCAGGTTGAACTGACAAATCAACACTTAAAATCACTTGGGGCAGAAAATCCGTCGGTCAACTATGCAAATCAAAAAAAGGTTTCACACCAGTCAAGAAATGCAGACAATTTGAACCAAAGTTATTGTAAAAAATGTTGTAAGCACCACCAATTAAGAAGATGCCCAGCATATAATAAATTTTGTGACAGCTGTGGTGAAAAGGGCCATTTCAAAGCATCTAAAATTTGTAGAAATAATGGTAACAGTGGTCAACAGCACAGATCAAGAGGTGGTCAAAGAAGAGGTGGTTTTAGGCACAAAAATTCGCGACAGGTGAATTACGCAGAAGAAGAAGAATCTGAAATGTTGGAACTTTTTGAGGGATGTTCTACACATGACGTGTTTGTTACGCAAACTGATTCAAATACTGCGAATACACATGAAAATGACTGGAAAGTCATGTTGAAAGTTTGAAATTCGAATATTGCGCTTGACATAGATAGTGGTGCTTTGTGCAACATACTTTCAAAGAGTACAGCTGAGAAATTTAATCGGAGATTTGACATTTCTCACAGTGACCTCACCATTACCGGAGTAAGTGGAAATCCGATCAAGGCAATTGGGAAAATGACATTACCATGTAGATACAAAAGCATTGACAAAAACATTGAATTTCAAGTGGTTGACACAAACAAGAGCATCAATTTGCTAGGTCGAGACGATTCAGTGAAATTTGGGTTGATCGCACGAGTAAATAGTGTCGAAGTTCATACTCAACAGTTATTGACGGAGTACAGTGATGTTATTGGCAATCAGATAGGTTGTGTACCAGGCACTCATGAGATCAAAATTGACAATTCAGTAACACCAGTAATTCATGCTCCTAGGCCAGTACCTGCAGCTATTCGTGATCAGTTGAAGAAAGAATTGGATCATTTACAAAAGTGTGATATAATTGCGCCAGTGGAAGAGCCAACTGAGTGGGTTAGTAGTATGGTCTGTGTCAGGAAGAAAAATGGCCGTGTTCGGATCTGTATAGACCCATCAGATCTGAATAAAGCAATCAAACGCGAACATTTTCCTATGAATAGTATTGATGACATTTCAACAAGATTGCATGGGAGCAAATACTTTTCAGTTCTAGATGCCAATCAAGGGTATTATCAAGTAAGGCTGAATGAGAAAAGCTCTCATTTGACTACATTCAACACTCTGTTCCGGAGATATCGTTACTTGAGAATGCCTATGGGGATAAGTTGCGCGAGCGAAGTGTTTCAAAGGGAGCTAACAACACACTTTGGTAATTTGGAAGGCGTGGAAATCGTGGTGGACGATATTTTGGTACATGGTGGTACACTAGTGGAGCACGACAAAAGATTAAGAAGCGTTTAGAACAAAGCGCGACAGGTAAATCTCAAACTGAACAAGGACAAATGTGAGTTTGCTAAACTGGAAGTGGACTATGTAGGTCAAAAGTTAACGGGTGAAGGTATTAAACCAACAGATAAGAAAATTTCAGACATAATCAACATGAAAAAGAGCCTGAAAATCATGGTGAGCTAGAAACAATATTAGGAATGCTTGCCTATGTGTCAAAGTTCATTCCAAATTTGAGTGAGTTAAATGCGCCGTTACGTGAGTTGGAGAAACAGGACAAGTGGCTATGGGAAAGTCAGCATAAGACAGCTTTTGAAAACATTAACAAGAGTTGTCCGCGGACAACGTAGCTCGCCCAAACAGCTGCTTGTCACAAACAGCGCTTAACCGAAGACTGAAGTTCAAAGTGGTTTCTTTCAATGTTAAAGTCCATGATCTAATATATATCTGTTTGAGTAGTAATTAAGAAATATAAAAACTTTTTTGTTTTAATTGCATGTATAAGGTTAGGGTAAAGTGAAAGCCTACAAGCAGATGAGGTTACCAATGGAATTTCTTTGTATCAAACACGAAGTTTTTCTTTAAAATCTTTCTAAGTCCACAAAACGTCAAGTTCAAGGTAAAATTGTGAAGGACCTTGGTCTCTGTAGAAGCCTATCACCTAGTGAGTATGTGTATGAAGTAATAATGTCCCTGAGTAAAGCATTTAGAAAATATAAGCAAGGTTAAATTTTTGGTTAAAGTTTTTCAGTTTAAGTTTTTCCAAGTCCATAAAAGGTCAAGGTCAAGGTCAAATTGTCAAGGCCCTTGGTTTCTGGTGAAAGCCTTTCATCTGGTGACTATGTATATGAAGTAATGATGTCCCTAGGTTAAAGCATTCAGAAAATATAAGCAAGGTTAAAGTTTTTTTGGTTAAAGTTTTTGGTTAAAGTTTTTGGTTAAAGTTTTTGGTTAAAGTTTTTGGTTAAAGTTTTTTTGAAAGGGTCAAGGTCACAGTCTAAAGGTCATTTCGACATGGATGTTGGTCTCAAATGAAAGCCTATGCCCTAATTAGTGTTTCTGTAAAAAATAAAGCCTCTAGGATAAATATTGACAGAAATAAAAAACTTTAACCTAATGCGGACGCCGACACCAACGCCGACGCCGACATCTGAGGGTATGACAATAGCTCTTCCGAGACTTTCGTCCCGGGCGAGCTAAAAAAGCACTGACATCAACAGAAGTTATGAGATATTTTGATGTGAATAAGCCAGTACGCTTGACAGTTGACGCTTCAATGAAAGGATTAGGAGCCGCGATTATACAGGAAAATGGTGTTATTGCGTACGCATCTCGAGCTCTATCTCCTACAGAACAGAGATACGCACAGATAGAGAAAGAAATGTTGGCTGTAGCTTCCGGCTTTGAGCATTTTCACAAATTTCTATACGGCAAAAGTGACATAACAATTGAATCTGATCACAAACCGCTTGAGAATCTATAGAAAAAACCAATACACTCATCACCAATGCGTATTCAGAGGATGTTGTTAAAACTACAACCATATCAGTTCAATCTTATTCACGTGAAAGGTAAAGAATTAGGTCTTGCAGATTGTCTCAGTAGACTCTATGTAAACAATACAGGAAACAAACACATGGACGATGAATTAATGTTTTTAACAATCGATACACTATCTTGCAACAATCATGATAAGATTCGTAAAGCCACAAACAGAGATCAGCAACTTGTAATGTTAAAAAAGGTCATTAGTCAAGGATGGCTAGAAACAAAAAGTGAATTACCTTTGGAAGTCATGCCGTTCTGGGATTATCGCGAAGAAATCTCAATGTACAATGGAGTTGTGTATAGAGGAGAGAGAGTGTGCATTCCGCTAGAACTGAGAGAAGAACCTCTGAAAATAATACATAATTTGCTTATGGGCTCAGTGAAATGCAAACAATGCAAGAGAGCTTGTTTTCTGGCCAGGAATGAGTAAACAAATAGAAGAAGTAGTGAATAAATGTAGTGCGTGTTTGCTACATAGGAACAAATCACAGAAAGAACCAATGATAATAGGAGAAGTGCCAGAACTTCCTTGGAGCAAAGTCGGAACAGATCTTTTCGAGCTAGATGGGAACTATTTCTTAATCATGGTTGATTATTACTCAAACTTCTTTGAAGTTTTGCCTCTACAACAGGACACAAAGTCACGAACAATCATAAAGCACTTGAAGGAAAATATTGCTAGATATGGTATAATGGACACATTTATCAGTGACAATGGTCCGCAAAACACCAGTGCAGAGTTCAAAGACTTTACTACAAAGTAAAAAAATAAAACATATAACATCATCTCCACTCCATCAACGATCAAACGGACTAGCTGAAAAAGCAGTGCAAACTGTGAAAAGGATTATCAAAAAGTGCGCGGAAACAGGAGAGGACATTTATTTGTGTCTTCTTGAACTCAGAAATACTCCACGTGACAATGAAATGGGTTCTCCAATGCACAGGCTTATGGGAAGACGAGGAAAGTCTCTCTTACCTATAACAACAAATCTTAGGAAACCTGAATCCAAAGATCCTATCAAAGTGAAATCCAAACTATTTGAATATCGTGTAAAACAAAAACACCATTGTGATAAAGGATCAAAAGCGAAGGATGAAATTAAACCAAGTGATGCTGTCAGGATTCGTACTCCTGATGGTTGGAAACCAGCAGAACTGATTGAAAAAATACAATACCCGAGATCGTACAAAGTGAAAGTGGTTGTGAGTATCGTAGAAACACTCATGATCTCATGAAAACAAATGAAGAACCACATAATATTATCCGAAGGAAACAAAGCAACATACCAATACCTATATTTTCTCCAAACAGAATCGACAATACCAGATCTGAACAAACCAAAACAATTTCAAGTCGAAATGTGAAATCGCCAAACATACCAATAGTGATTCAAGATGAAAACCAAAGATCAAGATTTGGGCGTGTAATCAAAAGACCAAAGTATCTAGAAGATTATCAGCAGTGTTAAGTTAGAAAGGGCTTAATAATCCCTTTACTAAGTGTTTTTATTATTTAGTGCATAAGAAAAGGGCATAATAATCCCTTATTAAAAGCAGCGTTAAAGTGATTTTTTTTTTTATTTCATTACGCATCTTCAAGTAGAAGCTTAAACAGTCAGGAAGCCAGTCTAGAGATGAGTTCCACATTCAAGTCTATTCAAACATAAACTTATCGAACAACAAACAAACAATTAAACAAGACATATAATCAACAAGAATCAAGACATTCGATGATGAAGATATATTTCATAATTTCATTCATTATACATGTATATGTACATTAGTAAACATAAGCAGATAATATGTTACATCCTCAGAGTCTAAGGAAACATGTGTACAATTTAAACAGATCATGTTTTTTTGTTATATTGGACACTGATCTAGTTAATTTCTGTGCATTACTTAAGTTAAATGTCAAGGTCATACAAATGATTTCAAGGTCATAAGTTTGTACTCAATTTAAAAAAAAAGAAAAGAAAAAGGATGTAATATATATTGTCAAGGTCCGTCGTTGGTCTGTAAGGTTCTAGTCTATAATGTTATATGTCGTAACGTCTAGTCTAATAGTTACATGTAGATTTCCGGTAAATAAATGGCGTGGTCCTGAAGTGAAAGTGTCCTCATTCATTCGGTCATTACATCTACCAAGTTTGTCAATGTCAAGACCCTGGGGTCGTATGTAGGCTCCACCCGGGTGCATCCCTTTTAACATAGAATCAGAGAGCAAATATCTCTAGAAATTCTTTAAAACAATTCTCTAAAACCAGAAGGCAGACCACTTTCATGTTTGGTATGTAAACATCATCTAGTGCACCTCTACAAGGTTTGTTCATATCAAGACCCTGGGGCCATATTTGGGCTTTACCTGAGAAACCCTTTTACATTGAATCAAAGACAGTAAAATCTCAAAAAATTGTCTTCTCTGAAACCAGATGGCAGATAGCTATGATATTTGGTATGTAGCATCATCTAGTGGACCTCTACAAAGTTTGTTCATATCAAGACCCTGGGGTCAGGCTCCACCTGGGCACATCTGTTTTTAGCTCACCATCGTGCTCAAGGTGTACTTTTGTGATCATTGAATGTCAGTTGTCTGTCATGTGTCGTCAACTTTAAGTGTAAATACTCTATAGGCCACAAATATGATCCAATCTTCATTAAACTTGGTCAGAATGTTGGTCAGGTCACAAGGATGGACCCTATTGAAAATGGGAAGGATCCATGCCAAATCAAGGGAAAAGGGGCCTTAAAGACAAATTTCTTGTATACCCTCTAGAAGCCACTAATATGGCCAAATTTTCATGAAACTTGGTCAGAATTTTGGTCAGGTCACAGGGATGAAGGCAATTGAAAATGGGAAGGATTCATTCCATATCAAGGAAAAAGGGACCTTATTGACAATTTTCTTATTTTCACTCTAGAGGCCACAAAGATGGCCAAATTTTCTTGAAACTTATTCAGAATGTTGGCCAGGTCACAAGGATGAACTCTATTGAAAATTGGAAGAATCCATTCCCATATCACAGGAAAAGGGGCCTTAATGATAATTTCCTTGTTTATGCTCTAAAAGCCAAAAATATGGCCCATTCTTTGTGAAACTTAGTCAGAATGTTGGCCAAATCACAAGGTTTGACCCTTAAGAAACTAGGAAGGATCCATGCCATGTCTGGGGAAAAAAGGCCTTAAAGACAATATTCTTGTTGACACTTTAGAGGCCACAAATTTGGCCCAATCTTTATGAAACTTGGTCAGAATGTTGGTCATGTCACAAGGATGAACCCTATCTAATGTTAAAAATGGTATGGATCCATGCCATATCATGAGAAAAGGAGTCTAAATGATAATTTTCTTGTTGTAACTCTAGAGGCCAGCTATTTTATTTGTCCAAACCTCATGAAATTTTGTTTTATGTATAAATTATCTTCTTAATGACATCTGTCTATTTAATTGAAGTGATGTCCCTGGGGTCAAAGAGACTCAGGTGAGCGATCTAGGACCATCATTGTCCTCTTGTTAAATAGAATCAAAGGGCTAAAGTCTTCAAAAATCTTCTTCTCTGAAACCAGAAGGCATACAGCTTTCATGTTTGGTATGTAGAATCATTTAGTGGGCCTCTAGAAAAGTTTGTGTATATAATGCTCCTGGGGTCATATTTGAGCACCACCACTAACACATCCCTTTTTACATAGAAACTGAAAGTATGAAAATATATAATATGTACTTAGTGTATCATATGAAAAAAACATCTAATGAGGTTGGGAGAATTGAAAATTGTCAAGGCTCTCCTGGCTAGACAATAAAAATTGGTTAAAAAAGGATTGGATTGAGTTACATTCTGCCAGTCAAATCTTTACCACAAGATAGCTAAACAATAATTATTGGTTAAATATAGATTTGATTGGGTTACTTTCAGCCAGTCAAATCAGTTGTTTCCATTGTACCAATTGAAACAACAATCCTGATAAGATGAAATTGACTTCCTGTTGGAATTTAAACAATAGTTATCTTTGATACTACTGGACCCCAAAGTCCATTTTTCCCTGTCTATCTGCAGTTCTAGTAATTAATATGTCAAAGAGCAGAGTTTACTGTATGAGAAGGTTACATACCTGAAGCTATTGCACTTGGATCAGCCTCAACTATCTCATTAACAGGCACACCCTCATCCTCAGGTTCTGTAAAATAATTACTAGATTGGTTGTTAAGGGACGATACTTGTTGAACCTCCAAATGTCTGAACTTGACATTAAACTTACAGCCATGAATAGCTTAAATGACACTTCCAACACCTTAAGAGGTGCCATATTAGATTTTGAAATCCATAATTAAATGAAGATGTTATGCTCCTGACTATAACTTGACAATGATCTTCACTTTCACATTGACATTCATTAAAAAAATCATTAAACTTATGACTTTTAGGCCTTTTTCCTTTAATTTGAGGTAAAATTCCAATTAACATATAAAAGATTGTTAAGAGGAAATTCATATCAAATTAGAGAAGAAGTCTCAACAAGTTCTTAATATACTTTTAAATAATCAAATACGTATTAATCTTATTAAGCTAAAGAGTCTATACCTAATGTCCGCTCATATACTTTTATAAAAGGACCATATGAACCATTGATATGGATTCCTCTGATAGCCAGGCAGTACTCTGTGGTTTTTGTCAGGTTAAGTAGTGTTATATGTGTCCATAAGAGTGTATCATTTTCTTCTTTTATGATCTCTTTTGTTTCAGCTATAGTCCATTTCTGTAAATAAAAAGTGAAAATCTTGTTTAAGAAATTATGAACTAGCACAATTTAGTCCAGCTTTCATATTATCTTGTCCCAGTATAAAAAGAAAAGTGAAGTGCCCAAGGTGTGTTTGTTCAAGTGAGACTCTTAAGATCCTAAGATTAAGTGTTCTGCAGAGTGAGATATTTTAGCCGCTTCATAAGAATCTTAAGAAATCTTAATGAGGAAAAGAAGCTTGCTTGGCATTGGCTTAAAAAAATAGTCTAAATGATGTTGAATGTTTTCACTCAAGTTATCAAATAATCTTTCACTCTGACATCTTAAAAATCCTATTTGGTAGGATTTTTAGCTCGGCTGTTTTCGGAGAAAACCCGAGGTATTGCTATAGCCTTTCGTGTCGTCGTCGATGTCGTCGTCGTTGTCGTCGTCGTGGTCGTCGTCGTTGTCGTCGTCGTGCGAAAACTTTGACATTTTGTGATATCTCTGGTTCTACTGAAGGCAGTCACTTGAAACTTGGCACACATGTTCACCATCAAAAGAGCAAGCTATACTATCAAGGGGGATAACTCTAGATGCATTTTGTGCAAATTATGCCCCTTTTTCGACTTAGATTTTTTCCCACCATCCAGCACTCGACAGCCGAGCGTAGGCACCCGTAGGCGGTGCTCTTGTTCATCATTGCTCTAACAAACACCCCTCAGTATAGGACCGTCCTTCATCTTGCACTGGGACATCAATTTGTTCTTTGTTTCCTTATAATACAAACTAGAGTGCCGTAGTTACAATATACACTGCTGCCTAAGTTCATGACAGAATATCATGAAAGGCAGACAAAATTAAATTGTATGAGCCTTTTGCTTTAATCCTCTGATGTTAAAACTCAACAAAATCATCTTATTGAGAGGATTCTAGTGAGTTTTAACAACAAAGGATTCATTTACAATAATTTTTATACCAATTATATCTTCCTTTTAAGTTTTTTTATTTAAAGAATGGGATTTTGAAAATGGCCCATAATAAAAATGGTCTCTTAATAGACTTTGTCACTTGAACAAGATGGAACGTAGGTGATATTCTTGATTTCTCTTGTTCAATCAGCCACAAAAGATAGCAACATTAAATTCCCACTTATCAAATCCATAATAAAATTGTTACAAACGAACTGTCCTCAACTGAAGCATGGCTGAAAATATCTGACATGATCCAGTGTCAAATCCACACGGACAAGTAATATTCAAATTTGTGGTTTACAAGTCCAATGCCCTAACAACTGAGCCAAAGAAGATCTTCCCATAAGCATGTGTCAGACATTGTATTTAAACCAACGAAGCTATGCAGGACAGTGGTGAGAGTGGCCTCTCATAACAAAATACAAAAGTTTGTTTACTCACATGTAAATAATCTCTAGTTGAATACTGCACTTGATATTCTTTCACATCTGCTTGTTTTTTACATTTTAATTGTATTTCCTGGTCTGTTATTCCTTCAATTGTCAAATCTTCTGGTTTCCCTAAACCATCCACTGCATTGAATTACAAAAAGTATTATCATCACATATCCCTTCAATTGATATACTGCTTCTGGTATTTCTAAACTAGAAAGCCATGAATGGCTTGTGTCGCTCCACAGGCTTGAAATTCTTGTAAAAGCAAATAAAAGTTTTGACTACATTTTTAGATATTTTGGGTTCTACTGATGTTGAAAATGATTTTCAAAGTTTCAACTATATGAAATATAGAGAAATGACCTCCGCCCATGAAGGACATATTTTTCATCCAATCAAAATATTTTTTGGCTGCATGATAATGGGTCACCCAAAGATCATACCAAAAAAAGATTTGATTGAAATTCATCAGTTACATTCTGAGAAAATGATTTTCAAAATTTCCACTATATAACATATTGAGAAATGACCTCCGCCAATAAAATATATATTTTTCATCTGATCACAATATTTTTTTTTTGTAGACTGAATAAAAAGTCACCCAGGTAAATATTTCAGTGAAATTTGGTTGATATCCGTCCATTACATTCTGAGAAAATGTAAGTGGCTTTCAGCCAGTGGAGCTAAAAATTATCAAATTACAAAACAGAATATTTATTACAAGGGCTGATCCAAAGTTTTGTATAACAGACGATATATCTTGATAAGGGTGCAAGAAAGCCAAAAGCTATTTCACTATTAACCTTTTTCTTCATTTGCTCTCAAACACTTCTCTGGCTGACAAACCAACATCTACCAGAAATATTTTTACACCATTTGGCATCAATATCTTGTACAGTAACTTTATAGACATGCTCTTTCTTAGAAATAAGAGTCCAAGCAGCAGGGTCTTTATGCCAGTGAACAAGAGGGATAGAATGGCCCTAAATCACTCACATGAAAAATAAAGAAGCATCAAAAGCCCCATCCCGCAATATCCACACTTGTGGGTCAATCAAAATTTGGCAAACAACCTTTGTAAAAGGTCACCCAAGGAACAATTCTGTCATGTTTGGCTAAAACTAGCTCTTTGGATTGTGAGGAGAAGACATTTAGAGATTTCAGGGTCAAAAGAAGCCCTATCCTGTCAAGCCCATATTACAGGGTTAAATCAAAATTTCATGAACAAATTTTGAATAAGGATGACGCAAGGAACCACTGTGTCAATTTGTTGAAATCTGCACATTGGTAACTGAGGAGAAGAAGTTTACTTCAAAGATATTGTAGTACAATGTCACCAAAATACATATCTTACTGAATATTAACTTTCTAAATCAGAAATGCAAATGCAAAAGTTTACAAATTTTTGGATCATCTTAGTACATTCCCTCTTATGGCAATTTTTATGGTAATTATGAAATTCAAACTTTTCATGATTTGAAGTTTGAAGAAAATCAGATTCAGATAGAAGATGCAGATTCTCATATGTGAAAAAGAAGATAACTAAAACAGGCAGAGAACATGCCATCATTTCAATCGCTCCATGCCTTTGACCAATTTTGCGCAAAGATTGAACATATTTTGAGGCAAATATACTGTAAGAATATGCTCTAATAAAGCCCCATACCCCTTTGCGGAGGTTAAAATCAATCTTTTTTGATGTAATTTAACAAAATCATGGAGCCTCTAAAAAAGGCCTATACAAACAAAATCAAGGTCCAGACTTTGTGCACCTTTTTCTCAATCAAATGATAATATTTTTGCGTGGATTAAGTTTATTTTGGCCATGTTTTTACCATCTAAACAAATGTTTATAGGCAGTAACAACTATTTCCCACTGACCTATCAATATGTAGTGTAGCCTCTAATAAAAGCCTATCCCTTTCTAATGGAAATGCTATGATTCTAATAGAACCACGGGGTTGTATTAGAGTTTTCAAGTCATAAATATACCTGTTGATTACAACAGCTGAAAATACAGCTGTACAAGTTAACAAGACCAGGGCCTATGGGTGCAATACTCAGCAGCTGCTGCTGGATGATGCAAAAATTATAAGTCCAAAAAGGGGCATAACTCTTACAAAAGAGCTTTGCACATGCCAAATTTCATGAAGATATCTTCAATATTAAGAGATATGACCAATGTTAAAGTTTGTCACGGCAACATCAATGCTAATGCCAATTCAAATGACACCGAGGTGATCACAATACGTAAGTTTTCTCCCAGCTGAGCTAAAAAGCGTTAAACATCCTTTTTAGTTGAGAAACTTGAATGATTAATTAGATCAAATTAACCCTAAGAAGGCCAACTTTGATTCAACTTTACGGCAGCAAAAACTTCAAATGTGAAATGTGTTTTTACAAATAGTTATCTTCAAAAAAGGTTTTAATTGTGGATTTGAATTTCATTTTCCCAATCAAAATGAACTAGAACTGTCGCAGAGCGGACTTATACCCCCCACAAGCAGGATGTGTTTGTAACAAATATTGATGTCATAAGCAGCATTTGCATGAAGTTTCATGCTTGTAGGTCGCTTGTTTTTTGAGTAAGAATCCAGAAATGAAAATTGAACAAAAATTGACTGTGACCTTGACCTTTGACTTATATGACCCAAAAACAATTGGGCACTTCCTTGGATCATAAGCAACATTTGCATAAAGTTTCATGCTTGTAGGTCACTTGGTTCTCGAGTTAGAGTCCGGAAACGAAAATTGAACAAAGGCTGACGGTGACCTTGACCTTTGACCTATGTGACCCAAAAACAATAGGGCACTTCCTTGGGTCATAAGCAACATTTGCATAAAGTTTCATGCTTGTAGGTCACTTGGTTCTCGAGTTAGAGTCCGGAAACGAAAATTGAACAAAGGCTGACGGTGACATTGACCTTTGACCTATGTGACCCAAAAACAATAGGGCACTTCCTTAGGTCATAAGGAACATTTCCATAAAGTTTCATGATTGTAGGTCATTTGGTTCTTGAGTTAGAGTCCGGAAAGGAAAAGGTCTACGGACTGACAGATGGATAGACGGACAGATTGACGGACGGACAGACAGACAGACAGACAGACATGGTGAAACCAATACCCCCCCCCTTCTTTGTAGGTGGGGGGTATAATAAAAAAAGAATATTTGATTGTTGATTTTACAACAATGTTTCGGCATGAGGTCATGCAACCTCTTTGGTCTCCAGAAGCCACATACATGTTTGTTATGAATGTAAACACATGTTATGAATTTAAATCGATAAAGGGTGTTTATTACATATGACAGTTTGATCCAAATTTTTTGGGTAGATTTCTTGTTCTGGAATCAAGGTTGGTCTCCTTAAATTAAGTTTAGTCTTTGACTGAACCATTGTTAAACATAGCTTAACCCTTGTCATGCTGAACCTGGAATATTCCTGCTTTGTCAGGAGCTTTAGACAAACATCAGCCTGCACATATTGTGCAGTCTGATGTTAGTCTATACCACCTGTTTCTCACTTTCAAAGAAGAATTGTCCATAGATTTAGTTTTTCAATTAAAAATTGACTTACAGTAGGTACTTTTAGTGCTTTTTGCCTTTTGATTTTGATGAAAATTTTTAGCAAAAATTTATTCAGTATGACAAGGGTTAAAATAATAGTACCTGTTTTTGCAGGATCAAACTGAGGCAAGCCAGGTTGGAATTCATCTGAAAATTTAACAAAATTGTCATGAGCATTTTTTAACTTTATTGTATTCACAAGATAAGACTTATTGAACAGACCCATTACAATTGCGGATCCAGGATTGTTCCATAGGGAGTTCGAACATACAAATCCAAACAGAGTTTTAAGGGATACAGGTTTTCAGAGTCAGAGTCTGAGACTCACAACAAAGTAGCCAGGACTCTGGTAACCATCTGGGAACAAGGTTATAAAACTTTTCTCAGACTCAGGCTCAATTTTCTGACATTTTAAATTGAAATAAATGTATGAAAACAAAAGATAATATTAAGTTATTATTTATAACAACTAATTAATATCATCTTTTATGTTTATACATTTAAATGAGTAATGAAATAGAATTACGGCTTTAATCTCAAATTAAAATTTGAGAAAAATTTGAATTGAAAGGTTCATATCTACCTATCATATTGTGTAGCTAATTGAGATAATATTTAAAACTTGCACAAAACATGAGGATAGCTAAGACAAAATAGTCTACATTAAAAGCAGGGACTCGGAAACCTTAATAGAGGACCCTTGTAAGCCTAACTATTGAGACCTTGAAACCCTTTTTGTTGACACCATACAAACCTGGTGTTTTTTTCTAGTTTCACCCAATTTTTAATTTGAACTCTCTAAACCCCTCTCTGTCCCCAACTTCCATTACCCAATAACAGAACAGAAGCTGCAGCCAAATATTGAATTCAATGTCTTTCAATTTCAACACGAACAAGATGTGATTCTAAAACACAAATGTCCCAAAATGTCATTTTCTTTTAAACTTTGACCATTAAGATATCTGTAGATCCACATCACCTAGATCTATCATCATACCAAATATGAGCATTGTATCTTGAATAGCCTTGAGGTAACAAGAATCATGTCGGACATGGCCATCCCTCTCCATCAAAGCTTGATAGTAAACTGAAGCCCAATCAACGGACGATAACTCCAAAATTATGCAAGCAAGATTTGTAGTTCTTGTGCACTGCACTTCTCCTTGAAATCCACCAATCTATAAAGTGTCAAGTTGATAGCTTTTATACTTTAGGAGATATGCTCCAGACAAATGTAGTGACGGACTGACTGTAGGACGGAATGACAGACGGAGACCATTATTATATACCCTTAGCCAAACAGTAAGGGATAGTAAGACAGAAGACAAACCGACCGAAAGACAGACAGATGGACAACGGTAAAACAATATGGCCCCAATCTGTTGATGTGGGTTATAAAAAGCTACTGCACATTTCTACTTTTCTAACCTTTTAGGTGAGAAAAGGTGACATTTTGATATATATCGAGTATTCAGTGCAAGACTGTACTAACTGTATATACAGTGTATATACACTTAGTACAACCTTGCACTGAACCCTCAATATACCAAAAATTTCAGTGCCAGAGACCACTATAGATTTTTTTTTAAACTCAATTTAGAATTAACTCAAACTTAAAGTTAAGAATAATTGGTCATTTATACTTGAACACTTTAGGAAGCTGTAGAAAATAAAAGATATTGCTTGAAATCCACCAATCTATAATAAAAGATAGAATAAAAGATATTGCTTAGGTATCAAATTTGGCAATGATATTTAGACTAAAATAGATATGAAATTAGAATTTGAAAATTCAGAAAATTCTCAGGAGCAGGGCCTTCTCTGGGGGTCGTCATTATCGCCAAATGCGAAAATGAAATGAATTTGGCGATAAAAAATGAAACTGGCAAAATGACTGGCAACAAACTTTGACCCATCAGCAATTATTGATTTTGACGTAGGCTGATAGGATATTACGTAGACACGCTCATGAGTGACTGGTAATTGATATAGGCAAAAGGCATGTGTGTCAACTTGGCTACCAATAACAGTTACAACTGTGACTGTTTACAAAAAATAACTGTCCATAAAATGTTAATAGACATTTAAATATGATCCCCCTCGATGATGAGGTATATAAAAAGAACATATGATTTTATCAAGCACAATTTTTTTTAAAGAAAAATGGCTCCAAATTTGGCTCCTAAAAACCAAATTTGGCTCCATCTTTTTTCGATTTGGCGAAAATGTTGGCGAAAGGAAATTTCAGTCCAGAGAAGGCCCTTACAAAAGAGTTTAATATTTTCATGACAGGCCCTAGTTTTACTTCTACTGTTCTAATGGAATAGTGAAATATACATTTTCATCTATCAATACCCATATTGTGGCAATTTATTCCCCCCCCCCCCCCCCCCCCCCAAAAAAAAAAATAAAAATAAAGGACCATAATCAGTTTTAAGGACTTTCTTCAATTTGCATGAGATAAATCCACAGGATTTGACAATTGCTTCTGTGAGTGAGGAGTCAAAAGGACTCCCAATTCATGTAATCAATGAGTCCAAGCTTAAAGTAAGGAGTCCAAATTTTTCATACACGGGGAAATACTGTTGAAAAGAAGAAATTTGTTGCCCCAAGCAATTTCTTCTTTTCCACAATATTATCTCTAAAAATAAGAGACCTTTCTCTGGAAGGGAGACTTGATTTTCTCATTTATGATAAAGGATTCCACCAGACTCCTTTATTACAAAATTAGGGAGTCCAGCCTTTGAAATTTTAAATTTAGAGTCTCAGACTCCCAGACTCCCCTTTGCATCAAAACTGATCCAATAGCATAGGGCTATAACTTCAAATTTAAGGCTAAAAGTTATTATGAATCATTTTGGTAGAACAATAAGAAGCAATACTACAAATTCTTATGCTAATTGTATATCTAAGGGACTGGGTCAATAAAATATATGCCTTGGGTGTAAATTTAAAGGACCTTATGAAAATACTAAAACATCATCATAATGTCTTAGGGATAACATTTAGACCTTTCACAAAAGGTTTTCTTTATTGTGTGGAGTTAAATAAGACCGTCAGACATCATAACCAGGGGTTGACACTAACTTCTGAGATTAAGGAGTCCATTTGACTCCTAACACATGAGATCAAGGAGTCCAAGCTCAAAGTAAGGAGTCCGAATTTTCTTAATTGGAGACCATTGTGGAAAAGAAGAAATTGCTTGTTATAAGCAATTTCTTCTTTTCCACAAAGTTCTTCCAAAGAAGAGTTTATCAATTTATTTATTTGAATGGGTTTTTACGCCGCTTTCAACAATTTCGCAGTTATATCGCGGCAGTTGGAGCACCTAACAATGGATTCCTGGTATTTCTTTCACCTGTACTACCATTACACCCTTTCCTAGCCTCCGACTGCTATCTCACACAGGTTTACGATTATCTACCCATTGGTGAGAGACAAACGTCGGAAAATATATTTGCCGCCACCGGGGATCGAACTTACGACTTCCAAATTGGAAGTCTTATGCCTAACCAACTGCGCTATGGTGGCGGCTCAAAGAGTTTATCAAAACAATACAGGATGCAAGTAAATGTTTTCTTCAACAACTTTTGTAGTGAAAAGATCTACTGTTTTGGCATGTGTTCCGTGCATTTGTTTTTCAAATATTAAGAATTCTCATAGAACCCTTGGAGTCCATCTGACACCTTACTTGCAAATAGAAGGAGTCCAACTGGTAAACAAGGAGTCTTGGACTCCTGGACTCCCCTAAGTGTCGAACCCTGATAACATTTTAATTTTATTCGTGATATTTTTCTAAAGAAAGAATTTCAACAAATTAGTCCTTATTTTGAATTTGAAGTTTAGGTTCATTTCTATTAAGTTACGCTGAAATTAGGGCCTAAGGTTATAAAACTTTTCTCATTCTCAAATTATAATTTTCTCAAATTTCAAATTGAGATTAAGCCTATAATTCTGTAACGATACTGTAATAAATGTATGAATATAAAAGTAAACATTAATAAGTTGTTTTTTATAACAACTTATTAATATTATCTTTGATTTTCATACAGATATTTAAATTCTAAATTTGAGAAAATTCTTAGTTGAGAATGAGAAAGGTTTTATAACCTCGGGCCCTGATGAAAGTTTATCCATCCATTCTGTCCAAGTTTAAAGTTTAACTTTTAGAATGCAAACAAGATTTTTTCCTTCAGATTTGACCCAATGGCCTAGTTTTTGACCCCATTATGCCCCAATTTTGAATTTACTAAGATCTCATGTTGACATGTCTTAGCATATGCATGCTGATAAAATTTTAAGTCAATTAACCAGAAATGTACATGGACAGAGAACTCACCTCTAGAAATCATGCAAACTTGGTCTATTCCAAGAAATAACCCCGTGATTTAGTTTTTGACCTCACATGACCATTTGTACTTGTCCTAGATCTAATAAAGGCAATCATTCTGACCAAGTTTCAAGACATTTGAGACAAAATATTATCTATTGAGTGCAAGATGTTGAAACATGTTATATGATACATGATGGACGATAGACAACCGAAAAGAGCTTGAACAAAATTATTTAAAATAGCTCACCATGAGGGTAGTTGACTTCATTCCATGCTCTTGGCTGGAGTTTGTATATTTTTCATCATTCTCAACACAAAATTTAGTCACATTTCACTTTTAGATTTAAAGCTTTACTTCTGTTTTAAGACTTACATAAATATTTTAACAAAAAAGATAATATTAATTTTGCAATGGATATAAATAAGAACATATTGATATAAATTTTTATGTTCATTTTAAATATGAGAAAATTCTCAGTTTGAAGCACATGAAAAGTTTTATAATCTATGGCCCTGATGAGTCATAATATTCAAGACATTAAAGAATTCATATCACGAGGTGGTGTACATGGCTCAGAGGTAGAGTGTCAGCTTCTTGATTCATTCAGAATATCACTCCGCCATTTCCGTACACTGCAACAGATCTTGGATGTATGTAAGGCGGATGTGTATGTAACAAAATTGTGCATTTTGTTAGGCAAAAACCGTGTAAGAAAAACTGGCGCGGAAACAACGGGCGCTATCTTTCGTATTTTATCTTTTACAGTAAATAACCACTGAAAAATCTTAATTTTTGAGAATGATAAATCATTCTCAAAAATTAAAATTTATCAGCCGTTATTTAAGGATCTAAAGATATTTTTATAAGGATACGATGATTTCGTGTCACCGACTTAATCAAGTTGCGTTGGCGACATGGAATGTTTTCACTCAAAGTTACAAGGGCTAACGCAAATTTTAACCGACTTCATCCAGTCTTTCCAAGGTTTTCATGTCATTTTTGAAAATAGTCTGTCTATGTACATCCGAGGTTGATCGTGAGATTGGCCGAGTGGTTTGCCAAATGCTTCTTGATCAAGAGGTTCCAAGTTCAAAACCAAGGAGAGGCTATAAATCTTGGTTGTTTCCTTGGTCCATTGAGCGCAAATACTGGTTAAATTCCAGGAAGCAGAATTGAGTGAGATAAATCTAAGATATAAGAACTTGTATCTGGATTGACGGCAGACTTTGTGCACAATGAGGATCACAAAAGCTCATCTTGACTAAGAACTTCAAGATAATGAGATGTTAATTGACCTACCTACATCCAATAAGAAATATCTGCAACTAATCAGCATAATAATCTTTGGCTTATCCTTTAGAGTAGGGTTATTTTTTTCACTCAAAGCTTCCAGGATCTCTGATTGGTATAGTTGTTGTTCGTTGTTTAGATTTAATACTGGCTCTCTAACATTATGCTTTGAAATAGCTTCTTGGCCATGGGAACTAAAGGCAAGTAACACATACTTGCAATGGCTAAAGTCAGTTTTCTTTATTTTAGATACCCAATCAGGCCATTCTTTCTTATTAAGATTTTCTACTGATGACTCTTCTTCGTTTCCAGTTAAAGGTTCAAATCCTAAGTAGGTCCAAAATATTGTCTCTAAATTTCTTTTGTCTTCCAAGGCCCCTTCTCTCCCATCAGTGTTTGTGAAAAAAGCAGCTTTCCCAATCACCATCTTGGCTCTTCCACATCAACATCAGTCTGAAACAACGAAACAACAAAATACATTATTTGAGAGGGCTGTACAAACGATTGCATAATGCATAAAATCCATAATTTTCAACCTTGCAGGGCGGAGCCTAACAAAACAGGTTGTTTCACTAAAGGTAAATCAGATGTTTTATTTGTAATCATCAAACATAACATGAAATTTCAATGCCTAGATTTGGAAAAATTAGCCCTTGTAACTTTAACCCTTGCTGTTTAATACCTGCTTTTTACGTGCCTGTGATTTTATGATTTAGAAAACATTGTGAAAAAAAGAAGAAATTGCTTCTGACAAGCAATTTCTTCTTTTTCCCCACTATTTTCTACCATACTGAATGGTTATTTTTCATTTTAAATCCACTTAAAAATATGATTTACAAAACCTTTGAATTTTGACAGGTCTAAAATTTTACAAAACAGGAAAGGGTTAAATCAGCTTGATCAAGCTGAAGACACTAGGAATCTGGTAATCCAACAATGACAAATGCTCACTTTTGATGATTACTTTTATCCTTGACCTGGAGTGTAGAAAAACACATTTTCTTGACTTACCCCTGCACAAGTAGAAGAACAATTTTGAGAAAAAATAATGTTTTAAAAGAAGAAAATAAACAAGAGGGCCATAGTGGCCCTAAATCGCTCACCTGAATGAACTTTCTTAAATTTTCAAAAGCAGGTTTAGAAAGAGAATGATGATTAAATGTCACTTAGCTAAATAATGCTGCTGCTTCTATAAACATTGAGAATCCTTTTTACAATTTTCAGGTCAACTTACAAGTTTTTTCTATGATTTGACTCAGTGACCTAGTTTTTGACCTCAGTTGACCCAATTTCGAACATGTCCGAAATTTCATCATGACAATCATTCTGACCAAATTTCAGGTTGATCTGGCCAAAAATGTGGCCTTTACAAGGTTTTTCTTATATTTGACCCCAATACCTAGTTTGTGGCCCCAGTTGACCCAATTTCAAAGTCATCCCAAATTGCATCAATTCAATCAATTTTGCCGAATTTCAAGATGCTCTGGCAAAAAATGTGGCCTCTAGCCTTAATATAAGGTTTTTCTACGGTTTGACCCAGTGATCTAGTATTTGACCCCAGTTGACTCAATTTTGACCTCATCCAAGATTTCAACAAGACAATCATTCTGACCAAGTTTCAGGTTGATCAGGCAAAAAATGTGGCCTCTAGCGTGCATACAAGGTTGTTCTAAGATTTGACCCCGTGACCTAGTTTTTGATCCCAGTTGACCAAATTTCGAACATGTCTGAAATTTCATCATGACAATCATTCTGACCAAATTTCAGGTTGATCTGGCCAAAAATGTGGCCTCTACAAGGTTTTTCTTATATTTGACCCCAGGACCTAGTTTTTGGCCCCAGTTGACCCACTTTTGAAATTGTCCAAGATTTAATTTAGACAATTATTCTGACCAAATTTCAGGTTGATTGGGCCAAAAATGTGGCCTCTAGAGTGCAAACAAGGTTTTTCTAAGATTTGACCCCATGACCTAGTTTTTGACCCCAGTTGACCCATTTTGGAACTCATCCAAGATTTTATCAAGACCATCATTCTGATCAAATTTCAGGTTTGATCGTGCCAAAAATGTGGCCTCTAGAGTGCATACAAGGTTTTTCTAAGATTTGACCCTGTGACCTAGTTTTTGACCCCAGTTGACCCAATTTCAAACATGTCCGAGATTTCATCATGACAATCATTCTGACCAAATTTCAGGTTGATCTGGCTGAAAATGTGGCCTCTACAAGGTTTTTGTTTATTTGACCCCATGACCTAGTTTGTGGCCCCAGTTGACACAATTTTGAACTTGTCCAAGATTTTATTTAGACAATTATTCTGACCAAATTTCAGGTTGATTGGGCCAAAAATGTTGACTCTAGAGTGCATACAAGGTTTTTCTAAGATTTGACCCCGCCACCTAGTTTTTGACCCCAGTTGACCCATTTTCGAACTCGTCCAAGATTTTATCATGACAATCATTCTGACCAAATTTCAGGTTGATCGGGCCAAAAATGTGGCCTCTAGAGTGCATACAAGGTTTTTCTAAGATTTGACCCCGTGACCTAGTTTTTGACCCCAGTTGACCCAATTTCGAACTCATCCAAGACTTTATTTAGACATTTATTCTAACCAAATTTCAGGTTCATTGGGCAAAAAAATGTGGCCTCTAGAGTGCATACAAGGTTTTTCTAAGATTTGACCCTGTGACCTAGTTTTTGACCCCAGTTGACCCAATTTCGAACCTGTCCGAGATTTTATGAAGACAATCATTCTGACCAAATTCCAGTTTGATTGGGCAAAAATTGTGGCCTCTAGAGTGCATACAAGGTTTTTCTAAGATTTGACCCCGTGACCTAGTTTTTTACCCCAGTTGACCCAATTTTCAACTCGTCCAAGATTTAATCAAGACAATCATTCTGACCAAATTTCAGGTTTGATCAGGCCAAAAATGTGGCCTCTAGAGTGCATACTAGGCAAATGTTGACAATGGACGACGGACGACGCACAACGGACGACTGACGACGGACGACGGTCATCCACCTAACCACAATAGCTCACCTTGAGCACTTCGTGCTCAGGTGAGCTAAAAAGGGCTATAACTCTAAGAAAAGCTATCAAACTCAAATTGAACTTACAAATTTTTGATCACTTTTGACGATGTGTTAACCATGACTGAAATCATGAAAGCATGAGTCATAAAAACAGTGGCAAAACTTAATGTTAAAGTTAAACCCCCTTTTTTGCTTTTTTGTTACAAATGTTTAGATTGTAGATTTCTGTCTGTAAAAGTTATATTGGGGTATAAAATTTTATTGAAGTTGGAGGGATTAAAATTTAGCCCCAAATGCTTTCAAAGTTGCAAATTTAACCTGAAATTTGGTCAGAATGATTGTCTTGATAAAACCTTGGACAAGTTTTAAATTGGGTTAACTGGGGTCAAAAACAAGGTCACAGGTCAAATCTTAGAAAAGATAGACCCCAAGACTTAGTTTTTTAACCCAAGTTGACACAATTTAAAACTTGTCCAATATTTCATCAAGACAAGCATTCTGTCTGACCATTTCTGGTGTATCTCAACAACACAGGCTTGAGTTTGATCTGAAAGCAATTTGTAGTATTTTGTTGGGGACATGACAGAAAGACAGACCTCAGACGGATGCAGGACATTAATTGATCATAATAGCTCTGCCTCACCTTGAGAACTCCATGCTCAGGTGAGCTAAAAATCAATTCAACATCCAAGCATTCATTTATACTTAGAAGACTGTTGAAAAACAACACTTGCTACCATGTTGTTTCGTCATTTTCGTGGATCTATCGGTAACTGTTTAATGTGAGTGAACTATTTATTTCGAAGATAAAATAATAATATCTTTTCAAAAATGTTACCCATCAGGCAAAAAGGGACATGTTGGAAATTGGAGGAACCTCACCCTCGTCAGACTGCACTGACCATACAGGCTGACGAGGGTGAAACTTTTCCAACCTAGCTGATTTTCTGAAACCTGATCGATCTTTCTTTGTTTATGAATTTTTTTTAAATGAAAGGAGCAGGTTCACTAACTACAGAATTTGGCCCTAAATTTCTTGATTTTTTAATTTAATTTAATTATTGATATTGATGTATCATACAAGCAAGTGGAGATCGAACTTCAAAATACCGGCATTGAAATGTATGTCAAGCGTCTTTTACTTGTAGAAAATGGAAGAGAAACACATGCTTATTATGCAAAACTAGAAAAAAGGTGAAAATCACAACTTTAGACCCAGTAAAACCATGGGCACCACTGCACAACCAACTTCATATCATTTTTAGTGCAATTCTAATAATTTTTAAAAACTAAAACTTATAAGCAATTTTTGGTTGTCAGGTGGCTCCCAGCTTAAAAATTAACTTTTTGCCCTCAGAGGTCAAAGGTCAAAATTTGGGTATGATAATCATTTTTGGTCAATATCACTGGCATTTAACAATGGATTTCCACATAAGTTGGCAATTTTTTTTATAGACATAAGACGTTTCGTTTTTTCTGGATCTCTTGTTTTGGTTTCAAGGGTCAAGGTCACAGCAAGAGGTCAGAGGTCAAAATTGGAGTATGATATTGATCTTTGGTCGTTTACCCTCCCATCTATGGATGGATTTTCACCTAAGTGGGCAAAATTGTCCATCAAGAAATATTAGTGAATATCGTTTTGTGTTTTGTGTTTTCTGAACCTCGTGTTTTGGTTTCAAAGGGCAAGGTCACAGCAAGAGGTCAAAGGTCAAAATTGGGATATAATATTGTTTTTTGGTCGTTTACCCTTCCATCTATAGATGTATTTTCACATTAGTCGGCAAAATTGTCCATAAAAAAAATTTTTTAATACCATGTTTTGTTTTCTCTGAACCTCGTGTTTTGGTTCCAAAGGTCAAGGTCAAAACATGAGGTCAAAATTGGAGTATAATATTGATTATATCAATGGATGGATTTTCACATAAGTTGGAAAAATTGTCCATAAAAAAGTTTTTGTGAATATTTTGTTTTGTTTTATCTGAACCTTGTGTTTTGGTTTCAAAGGTCAAGGTCACAACAAGAGGTCAAAGTTGGGGTATAATATTGATTATATCTTTGGATGGATATTCACATAAGTTGGCTAGATTGTCGCTAAAAAAGTTATATGTGAATATCGTGTCTTGACCACAAAGGTCAAGGTAACACCAAGGGGCAGGCCAAATCTTATTTTAGCACTAGAGGTCACTACTTTGGCTAGATCTTTCTCAAACTTGCTCAGAATGTTTGTCTAGACGAAATGTTGCTTGTGGTGGCACTCTGAGATATGTTACAAGAAAAGGCGCCTTAAAGACGATTTCCTTCTTACAATTTTGGATCAATCTTTCTTAACCTTGCTTAGGATGTTTGTCATTGTATAAGGAAGATAATTAATGGTTATGTTCTGGGCACAGGTTAATCATTACTCAAGAATCAAGTGACCTACAAACACCAAACTTTATACAAATGTTACTTATGACACAAGGAAGTGCCCTATTGTTTTGGGGTCACAAAGGTCAAAGGTCAAGGTCACAGTCAATTTTTGTTCAATTTTCGTTTCGGACTCATACTCAAGAACCAAGTGATCTACAATTATGAAACTTCATGCAAATGCTGCAAGTGAGCCTAGATGATTATTTTATACCTCTCCTAAATAGTCCCTTTTTGAGTGACAGGTCACAATTAGGTATTTGTATGGTGATAGAGGTCAAGGGACTGTCTGTGCAATCATACCGATTGTATTTGTTTCAATGGGGTTAGTGCTAATTTAAATTGTATTTCAGTCACACAAATGTTGGCTGGTGTACCTATTAATAGATTCCTGGTACAATTAATTAGAAAACGTTACCTGCATGTAATACACTTTTATGAATTAATCAGCCGAGTTCAAATCTAGGTGAAATGAATTTTCGTATCAGTTACTTTCACTTTGTAAATCGATCCGCTGTATCGTTTACGGAAATAATAGAGAGGTGGACCGAATCTATTCCGTAGAATCGCCGAGGGCATTCGGAAGGGTATACTAAAATACAAAAAGATGCAAAAAAGGAGTTTAAAGGTAATTAAAGGTGCAAAAATGCGCTAAAAGATGCTAAAAGGTGGGCAAAAAGGTGTTAAAGGTGAATGTATAAGTATTGTGCTCGCTACAATTGAATCTCAAAAATAATCATTTTGGAACCTTAAAGATTTCAGGATTATCTTAATGTTGTAAACGTTGAAAGTTTTCTAGGGACTAATTTCTCATGCATAACGTTAAATACGCATATGCGTAATAGTTACTTGTTATGTTCCGGAATAGACTGGTACTACTGTCGACTCATGTATGATAGTTGTCAGTGGGACCAGTCTAGTTCCCGAATCCAAAGATTATGGAATTTTGCAAACGTCCGTCTGTCTGTTGCCTTCAAAAACTTTAATTCTTATAACAAGAAGCAATCAGGGAAGGTAGTTTTCTAAGTTCAATGTCAAAATTTTGAACCCTATACCGAAAACCTGCGAACTAAACATTCTCTTATTACTTATATCCCTTTAAAGTTAGCCTTTTAAAGTAAGAGTTATAATACTTTGTATGTCGCTAGCTAAAAGTCACAAATGATTAGGAAGGAACATTTCACTAGGGTCGTGGTAAAAATTTTAACCCGAGACTTGACAAAAGAGTACGCGCATATTTCGATGCTCGAGGGAAATCTTAACCATTATTACCGAAAGTTAACCTGTCAAATTGATTTTCCAAATTACAGCTATATTCGATATAAATCATTTTATACCAAGGTCAGTCCAATCAACCAAGGTCAAGATCAATTATCAAGATCAAACTTGGGAAATTCTTGTTTTTGGGGAATAAGTGTCTCCTCGATTCGATATCCCATTTCAATATCTAACTACAAATCATTTAACATTATATCATGGGTGGAATATGTAAATTTGTGTCGCAATATCTTATGAACGAATTCCTCAATGATGCATATCAAGATCCAGAGGGAGAACCACATAATAGAGATCAAGATGAAGAGCTGTATGTTGAATTCCCTGTGTTTTGTTGCTGAATTTGAAAAGTAAGCACTGGTAGACAAATGATTTCTGTAATGGTACGCTCGTTTTCAAGCTTAGGAATGCGAATTTCGTTTTTTTCCGAGATATCCCCACGAAAAATGAAAAGATAAGGTTAAAGAGGTGGGTTCAAACGAACCCCTGGACTCTCTTCTTGATGTGATACTGAAGTTTGGAAATACATGATCTTACATGATCATCAAAAGCATTCATATACATTTTTCATGCATGAATGAATTATGATTATTGTTATGCAGGTTAACATGTTGACATGTACGGATAACCATTTATTGACATTTCACATTTCTTGACCCAGAATTTCAATAGTGTCCGGACAACAGACATTTATTTCAAATCTGATTTTGTTTTATAAACATGTACATGGAATTCAGCTACTTTTCATGAAAACCCTACCTGTGGTAGTTAAAATCACAGTTTCATTTTTTTTTCGTTATAGATTGATAAAGCTGTCATTCATTTTATCCTACTTAATTTTCCTTACCATTTGGCTGTGAAAAATGAAAATCGAACAAGTAAAAATGTAATAAGATCGATGCATTCTGAATAAAAAAATAAAACAGTTGATTTTAAGAGGGCTGAATACTATATCTTATCTATTGTCTACTCAGATAATAGTAGTTTATGCTATCTATTAAGGAAACAAGGGGTCCAAGAGGGCCCTTCACTCCACTAGCTTTAACATCTCTAGACTTTCGTGAAAGAAAGCATACTCTGACTGAAAACAACACTTTGAAGTCCCTTTAGAACTTTTTATAACGATTTACTGGGTCTGGCCCAGAAGACTAAATAAAGCAAATGCTTAGAGCAATGATATTTTCACCTTTCAAAGTATTTGACTAAAGCTCATGATATATAAATATCTATGCTTTTCTGAGATTTATGATTTCAAAAATGAGGACTTGCAAAATATATTCAAATATCTATATGTCGAACTTCGGAGGACTTACGAGAAAACGTCGACGTATAGAAAGTTCGACGAAGAGATAAACGGCAAAGTTCGGGACGAAAAACTATCCCGCTAAAATCACACTAAGTTCGATCAAAAGTGGCGGCGAAATAATGTATTTTATGTAATTTAAGTATCAATATTTAATAAACATAAAATACATACGTTACAAAACATACATTTAAATCCATTTTCCCGGGGTTGACCGGAAGTGCATTCTTGAGGGCGTGATGAAAAATCTCTTCATAACGAACGATTTTCGATAAATTGAGTGAAAAACATTTGTCGTCGTCAAAACTTCTAGTCAATGCCAAACAAGCTTTGTTATCACATTCAAATTTCTTTAGATTCTTAATTGCAGCTCAAACATCTTGCTGTACTGAACTTATCATGAAAAACTTAATTAGGATCTTAAAAAATCTAGCTCGAACGATCGTACCTCAGGACCTTCACCAAACAAGTCCTGCGTCGTATTGACATTAGGTACCTCCGTTGTCATTGTCAATATGCATTTTCCCTACTATTTTTATTCTAAAACAACAAATCACAAAACTTTGAAATTCCCACTCAGTTACAAGCAATCAAGCACTATTAGGTAAATAATTGATATCCAATAATGAGTTCGCATGTGTCACTTACTGTCGTTGACAGGTCGAAGGTGTGAACAACTGACGTGATTGCAATTTTCTTCATTCAAGTTTTTGGCTCGTCGTATAGAGGTGTGAATGCGCACGAACAATGGTGATTGGACCTTAAAAATGGGTTCGACGTACGGAAAAAAATCGAGCTATAGATAACGACGTATGGAGGTTGAAATACATAGAAATTAAGAGTAAATAGATCGGGACTTGAAAAAATACTTCGACATAGAGATAACTTCGTCTTTTGGACATTCGACGTAAAAGATATTTGACTGTATTGCCATCTTATAAAGTGACTTTGCAATTGAACCGCACAATTTGCAGATTTTCCAGTCTAAGAATATGAAATTACCATAGTATTTTTTCAATTTGTAACTAAAAACCTTTTATGTGTCTCAACATAGACATTTGTAGATAGATAATCACACAAAGAATCTAATTTAAAGAAAGCTGATTTACACAGTTTATTCTTGTGTTCTTTATCGGTGGCTTATTTCTCAAATAGGACGAAAACGTATGGCGCTTATTGTATAGACAAAAATCGTGACAAAATTTAAACAGACTTAAAACCCGTCAAAACTAATCTAATTAAATTAAGAAACATTTTAATCATAAAAAGATATAATAATTGAATATTTTGTCAATATTTATCGATTGATAAAAGATCGAATGAAAATGTTTATGAAAATCGTTATCCGGACGAAACCCCACATCAAAGGGATATATTTGCTTTCTGTCATGAAATCAATATATTGTGACATGCATTAAAAAGGGGCATGTTATACACGGTTAAATATATATCTTCATTATGTTACAAATCGAGCGACGAGACAGACGAGGTCCATTCAGAGAAAAGGGTCATCAACCCAAAATGGGTCGACTCTGTCGAAACATAAGCCACTAATAATATATCTTCGGGCAGGTATCTCCCATTTGTATATCCCCTGCAACTTAACTCCCTTTAAACCGTTACAATTATTTACTGTAAACGTTGTAATTTTGGCGGTGTTTTTATTTTGGCTATATTGGCAAATTTGCAGATCATTGGAGCATCACATTGTTTGTTCCTTTTGAAAATTGTTCCAATCCGACAAGCGTCCCGGAAAAAGGGGCATAATGATAATTTGGCGAAAGATCCTCGTGTATACTATACAGATATCATCCGATTGTCTTCCAAACTTAGCAAAAAAGAAACTCTACATGGCTTATTGGGGGTTATGTTTTGTCGCAATGAAACACTATAAAATAGACAGGTTTAATATTACATGAAACTTGAAGAAAATACCCGTCCGTTTATCGAAGAATAAACACTGGATGTCTGTAAAATTAATATTTTATTGCTGGTCAATAGACGAAGGGATCGATTTCAAAAACAACACACAAAAAATGGGTAATGTTTTGGGTATCGGGTCTGGGAATTTATGCCTATAAGTCATATCGTGTGTGACCAACGTCAAAGCCGAACCCATAATTGCGTTACAATAACCGTTGCTTTCAATGGTAACTACGCCTCTACATGAAGTTACTCGGGGCCTATCTCATCTCGACCGATTTCACCAGTTGGTCCTAACCGATTGGTTTTATTTTATAATTTTATAATTTATTTATTATATGGCTTAACATCGACTTCAACAGTTTCACAGTTATAACGCAACGGTCGATGCACCTATCCATGGAATCCTATCGGTTGTAACATAACAACCAGATCATTTGATCCTAGCCAAAAGCTGACCACAATAGACAAATAATGTATGTCAGTATGACTTTTGCTAAATGTGGGATGAAAGATGGCCGAGTCGAGGATCGAACCCACGACCTCAGGATTTAGAGCCAGACGCGTTACCGACTCAGCTAAATGGGCTCGACATTTCTTAGCCGAGTCATTTTATTGTGAATTGTGATTATCCAAACTCAATGGCTAGAGTCTTATTTATGTCTTTTATGAAAGCCATGGCATAACCGTTTCAATAAAATTGCGCGGTCATTTTTGTTTCAGTGATTGGGGATATGTGTGGTTGAGTAACGAAAAGCACCCGAGATAAACTATGAGTAGCTCATCATGAGTATGTGACAAAACAGGAAGTTACAACCGCACTAACCTGGTGCAACTACGCAAATATTTGCGTCTGTGAAGTCTCTATAGTTAGCCAGATTAGTATATAGTATATATAAGTCCTTTGGTCGGTACGTTTAAAGAGAAAGACGATTTCCTGCAAATCATTTTGATGGTTCGAAGTATTTTTTATATTTTTTATATAGATTTACCTTTGGTAACAGGACCGAAAACTCATCAGAACAAACAAAGTAATAGAAATTATATTTTGATAGATTTAATCAAATTTCCATTGAGTTTATGTAACTGAACGTCCTTTTCAGTGGGAACGTCGATGCTTATGACGTCATCCAACTTACATGTTTAACGACGCGCTTTCATAGATGGATATAGCCGAAATAAACTGATTTAATTCTGACTTTCACACTAGGAACACTTTGAGTTGTTCATTAAGTATCAATTAAGGTTAATTCAAATGGTATAATGTGAAATAATTGACATGATTTGACCTTTATGCAATGAATAAATTAAGCAATGAATATATCTTCTATCGATGAAGATCAGTGGTTACGGGTAACTTCGTCTAAATCCATAAGACAGTGATTTTGTAATCATTGTTAATTTTTCCGTGTATTTGTAGACGGGTGTGTGGTCGAGAGGTGTAGGTCGCGGTCATTTGAAACATACTATTGTGGTTCGAATCCGGACGTAACTTTTTAGATATTTTATAGTTATTGTTTTTAACAGATCGTAGAACATAATCACGCACGATGTTCTCGTGCTTACTCACGTTTTGTTTATCAAAACCCCGCGTTCCATTTGTCTTTTGTCACATACACTGAGAGGATGGAAGACAAACGTAGAAAGCTACTGGGCTCGAGGGCTAAAGAAATCGTCTTCAATGTGTCGGAACGATTTCTGCGGACTGACGGAACCTCAACCTACTTACAGGCAACATCTGAAGCGACGGGAATCAGCACCAGTACAATTTCAAGAATGAGGAAAGAGAAGAAAGAAACTGGACAGCTATTATCACCCCAGCGACAGCAGCGAAGATCGTATAAACCAGTTGATGAGTTTGACAGATCCGTCATAAGGAAGAAGATCTCCGAATTTTACACAGTCCGGAAACAGCTGCCTACTCTAAAGATGCTACAGACTACTTTTAGAAATGATACTGAATTTGTTGGAAGCCTGCATACGTTAAGAAAGATGTTAAGGGAAATCGGTTATATGTGGACTAGAACTAAAGACAGTCGGAAAGTTCTTATAGAGAGACCAAATATCGTTGATAAGAGGATAACATTTTATAGACAGAAGCAGGAATTTGAGAAAAGGGGCCTTCAATTTGTGTACATCGATGAAACGTGGATAGACACAGCCTATACAGCGAAGGTCGAGGGACAGATGGCATCATTTCACCGTGTAATCGCGGACAACAAATTATCGTGGTAGATGCTGGCACTAAGGGTGGGTTTGTTCCTGGGGCTAGTCTGGTTTATAAAGCAATGTCGAGGACCGGGGACTATCACAGTGAAATGGACGGTGCAAACTTTACAAAGTGGATAAAAGATCGCTTACTAAAGAGACTGGACGAACCAAGTGTAGTTGTTATGGATAATGCTTCATACCATTCAAAGTAAGCAGACAAATGCCTAACATCTAACAGTCGAAAGGCAGAGGTCCAAGTTAAAATTACTCCAATGATACATGTTTTACTGTTATATTGTCGTTTGGCGACCCAAGCGTCCTATAAACGTCCTATAAACAGTCTGACGAAGTTTCAGCTTCGATACTTCGGTCGCCCATAGACGATGTGTTTATTATTTTGCTTTTTTAACTGTGTGAAGATGTTCTTTCAAGTTGTATCATTTTCCTTTTTTTTATTTATTTTTCTTTTCTTTTTTTATTCTTTAGTTGTTCTGATATATCTTTTATCAATTATATTTAACAGGCATGGTTGAGAAATGAAGGAATCAGCTTCGATGAGACACTGCTTCGACCCCAATTACTGCAGTTGATGAAAATCTCCCAAGTATACTGTAGATAACATGTTGCATTCCTACGGGCGCGAAGTATTGAGGCTTCCACCATACCATTCGGACTTCAATTCTATTGAATGATATGGAGTCAGCTAAAATCCACAGTTCGAAGCAGAAATACCACGTTTAAGTAAGTATATCAACGGTAGGAACGCTTATTCATCGTTAAGGCTTGTGATGCAATTCTAAAATACATATGTCTTTTCAGAAACGATGACGTTCTTCGGTTAACCGAGCAGGTGCTAGGCGAAATTGGTAAAGAGAGGTGGGGATCTGTTTATCGGCATGTGGACGAGCACATCGAGAAGTGTAAAGCAGATTACAATTTTACGGACCAGCACATAGACACGTTTTTGATTGATTTAAGGAAAGAAACCGATTCAGATTGTGAAAGTGAATGAATAATTTATGGTTGTAATTAAAATAGAAATGTAGATATTTGAATACTATGGACAAATAAAAAAGAAAAATGATAATTTGAAAAATAGGAAAAAGAAAAAAAGGAAGACAAAGCGAGGAAAAAAATGAAATTCAAACAAGTAGAGAGACAAAAATGGTTTTGTGTAAAAAATGAAAAAAAAAAAGAAAGTCGAATATGAATACCTAAATATAGCAGGGCTCGAACCACGGATCTTTCGACTCGTAATCCGGTGACCTATCAATTATACCTAGGAGTACTCTATAGCTAAAGCGACGCTAACAATATATATATACAATAATCTGATCGTGAGTAAAAACGAAAAGTTCCGAATACGTAAAGCGGAGATCGGTAGAGCGTGTAATTATTAAGATAGAGGTCACGCTCAATCATGTCAATAATTTCACATTATATCTCGTGTATATAATCGTAAATACACGCATCATAGATTTGTTGTAGAATTTGTGAAAATAAAAAAAATTGCATACATACCAGTATCCCCTTATAATACTGTGTTGTTAACCCATTCAATCAAAGACCTTCAATATGCACATATATTTATGGTCTGTAATGCAAGTATCAACTTAACCTCTACTGTACTAGCAACAATTAATCTGTTGGGTATACTGACGTTTCGTACCATAACCATTTCATACCATAAAATATATTACCATTTCGTACCATACGATGACTATTTCGCACCATAGACGAAGACGTTTCGTACCATATGTTAACCATTTCGTACCAAACATTGTCCATTTGGCAGCAAATGGTAGTTTGGTGTTGCCTTCAATTATTAATTGTCAATGAATATCAATAAGCCTTATTTGTTAATTGAATAAAAAACATGCTTTTGAGGATACATTAGTGATACGTTTTATGAGACTACAAGAGAATGATAGATTTTGTATTCACTGTCAAAGCAATTGCAGCACGTTGTCAAGTAGTTAATATATAATTCAAGAAATGGAGCTTATTCAATGAGCACTATCTATATATAAAGGATATATTATTTTAGTTTTTAAAGTAAGCTATATCAAATTAGGCAATTTGATAAAATATAAACAGTATGATTTAGTACTAGTTACGAAATCATCATCGCTCCACTTTTTTGTGTATATATATTTGTTTTGTATATTCTATTTCTTAAAGTAATATGCATCATTTATCTCCTAATAAAATAATAAAATAACTGAATATTATGAAATAAATTTTGACTTCTTTTCTGTCATCCCAACACCACATATATCGTACGAATTTTGTATCCAAATTATAAGAAATTGATTAACCTGCGATACGAAATGTAACTTTTTGGTACAAAACTACTTTTCTATGGTACGAAACGTCTTCACCTATGGTACGAAACGTCCGGTACGAAATGGTTATGGTACAAAACGTCCATAATAAAATTTGTTGTACATCGACAACCAATGTTTAAACAGTCGAAAATATAACTCATATGCAAATTAGGCAATTTGATAAAATATAAACAGTATGATTTAGTACTAGTTACGAAATCATCATCGCTCCACTTTTTTGTGTATATATATTTGTTTTGTATATTCTATTTCTTAAAGTAATATGCATCATTTATCTCCTAATAAAATAATAAAATAACTGAATATTATGAAATAAATTTTGACTTCTTTTCTGTCATCCCAAAACCACATATATCGTACGAATTTTGTATCCAAATTATAAGAAATTGATTAACCTGCGATACGAAATGTAACTTTTTGGTACGAAACTACTTTTCTATGGTACGAAACGTCTTCACCTATGGTACGAAACGTCCGGTACGAAATGGTTATGGTACAAAACGTCCATAATAAAATTTGTTGTACATCGACAACCAATGTTTAAACAGTCGAAAATATAACTCATATGCAAATCTTGTAATCTTGAACGTAGTTAGAATGATGTGAATCATATCGTATTAGTACTTGTTCATGCTGTTTTTGTTTTTTTTTATTCAAAACAGTGAGCTAGTCGAAAAAAAATCAGCGATATCATGCTAATTAGTTTAAAGGCAAACTCATTTTCTTATAATAAACACCCATCAAGCAATCAGCTTTTATTCGCATTTAACAATTCAAGACGCAAACAATTTAATCAACTTCTATAAAATTTGGTGCTATCGAATCAATAATCTTCCATACTGTATGACATAAAACGAAGTCTGGCGTCAATTGGTACGAAATGACCACCACTCGGTACGAAATCTATTAAGGTATTCATTTAAATACTTGAACTATGAAAATGGAAGATGATGCTGAGCTCGATCATTGAAAAAATCTTCATGTACTTATTTATGCATGTACATCTGTCTATACGAAGAAAGAACTGAACGAAGATAAAAATACATGACAGATAGTACAGAGAATGTAATTTGTTCACGCCTCTGCGACAATCCATATTGTTGTTCTTTTTTCTTAATCCATTTTCTAGTTGATAAACACACTATACAGATTACTGCACAGTCCAAGTTTAATTGTGTTTTATAGAAAAACACCAATGTCAACACATCCTTAAGTAAAATTTTTTACATTTCAAACTTTTCAAACTTCATGTATTCTTAGCTTACCATTTCTTACTATTGTAGACATCTATGTCGGCAACGTCTGCCTTTCTTGATGCTTTATGATCATGTCACTGGCATTGCTTCCAGGAGTGTAGCATGACGGGTACAATTTGATTGGATTGTCTTTCCAGTGTGAGTTGAGTTGACTCTTGAAGCTGTTTAGGGAGGGTGTCAACACTTTTTTGTCAGGTAGACTGTTCCATACGTTCACAATGTGATTTGAGAAGAATTTTTTTCTTACATCAAACCTTGCTCGGCTTTTGAACAAATTTAGTGAGTTACCCCTTGTCACAGGATTTGTTGTTACTTTAAAGAACTTTTCTTTACTGACATTTTCAATGTTATGTATAATCTTGTATACTTGGTTTAAGTCTGCTCTAATTTTTCTGTATTCTAATGTTGGTAATCCGAGTTTCAATAGACGCTCAGCATAACTTAAATTTTTCAGAAATGGGACCATTTTTGTTGCTCTACGTTGAACATTTTCTAGAGCAATAACGTTCTTTTTGTAATAAGGTGCCCGCACGCAACTAGAGTATTCGAGATGTGGTCTGACTACAGACTTATATAGTGACAGGAACATTTCTTTATCCATGTACGTGAAGCTTCTAAAGATTAAAACCGCCGCAGTCATAGCGTAGTTGGTAGCGCGTCGGTATTAAAATCTAGAGGTCCCGGGTTCGATCCCCGACGGCGGCACTCATTCTTTCCGACTATTTGTCTCTCACCAATGGGTTGATAATCGTAGACCTATGTGAGATAGTAGCTGGAGGCTAGGAAAGAATGTGATGGTTGTACTGGTGAGAGAAATACCAAGAATCCATTGTTAGGTGCTCCAACCGCCGCGATATAACTGAAATAATGTTGAAAGCGGCGTTAAACTCCATTCAATCAATCAATCTAAAGATTAAACCAATATTTCTGTTTGCAATTTTAATTTTGTTGTTGATGTGGTCTGTAAATTTAAGGTTGGTGTCTACAGTAATTCCAAGACCCTTTTCACTTTGGACTTCTTCGACAATTACTTCTTCATCCCCTATTTTCATTTTATACTGAGAATCAGTGATTTTTTTACCAATATGTAGGTGTTTAGATTTCTTGACATTGTTATACATTTTTATTTCCCCCCCCCCCCATCTAACGGCATCATCTAGTCCCTTCTGAAGATATGAAACATCTTGATTAGAGCTGATACTGTTGTACAATTTTGAATCATCAGCAAAAAGCTTTTTTTTGGATTGTCAGAACGTTTGGTAAGTCATTGATATAAAGAAGAAAAAGCACCGGTCAAAGGACACTACCCTTAGGAATTCCACTGGATATTAATGACTTTGCTGATTTGGCTCCATTTACTTCAACCTGTTTTGTCCTATTTGATAAGACATTTGAAATCCATTGGTGTATTTTTCCTCTTATACCATAAGACCAGATTTTTTTCAGCAAACTTTTGTGTGGAACCTTATTAAAGGCTTTGCTGAAATCTAAATATATTACATCTACACTTTTATCTTCATCTAAATATTTGGTTATGTCCTCAAGAAATTCTAAATGGTTTGTTGTACATGAACGACCTTTAATAAACCCCATGCTGATCCTCAGAGAAAAGATCATTGGCAGTCATATGTTCCACTATTTTATCCCTTATTATCCATTCTAAAATTTCGCCTGGCACGGACGTAAGACTTATCGGACGATAATTTTCAACTTTGGCTTTTGGACCACCCTTCAAAATTGCAGATATGTTCGCTTCTTTCCAATGCTTAGGTACAATCCCTTCATCAATTGATTTTTATAGATGATTTGTAGTGGGTCTACTAACGTAGCTTTGCACTCCTTCAATAGTTACGGATGGAAAACGTCTGGCCCATTTGATTTTGTTTGTTTCAATCTGTCAACTGCTTTTTGAATTAATTCTTCAGTGATTTCTACGTCTGACAGTTCCTCTTGATAGTTTCTGTCATCAAAAGCTGGTAGGGGATCATACCCTTCATTTTCATAAACGCATGTGAAATAATTGTTCAACAAATCAGCTCTCATTTCATCGTCAACTGTAAGCTCCCCATTCAGTTGTTCGAGACATCCTATTCCTGTTTTGTTTTTCATCTTTGAGCGAATGTAGATCCAAAACAATTCACTGTCACAATTAATCTTTGCAGCTAAGTTTTTTTCATAAGTGTATTTTTCTTTGCGAATTTCTGACTTTACTGTATTACTAGCTTGGCGATATTTTGTGTAATCTGCTTGAAATCTTAGTATTCTTGTATTTGAGCCATTTAGATTTCTTTGTTGTTATTGCTTTCTGGCATACTCGATTTACAAACCGCTGTTGGTTTGACGATCCATGGATGATCTTAGTCTCTGGTATGTACTTCTTCGACACTTTGGTAATTTTATCATTAAAGTGAAGCCTCAGTATCAAGGTCAAATAGTAAATCAGACCAATTAATTTGTAACAATTCATCATTCATATTTACAAAATTGCCTTTATTGAAGTTAAGTTTGTCCAAGGTGGATTTTTTATGACAGTTTAATATTCATATTCGAAAAACAGTGTAATGTGATCACTGGCTCCCAATGGTGGTAATTCTATGATTTCATTAACCATGTTCTCTTCGTTTGTCAAGATTAAATCTATCGGGCTTGGTTGCTGGTTATCCCTATATCTTGTTGGATCAGGAAGCTATCCTTTACACACTCCATGAATTGAAATCTTATGTGATTCTCATTTACTGAAGTGGTATAATTTGCAAGTTAATTTCTTTCAGATTAAACACTGTATGGAAACACTGTACGGTAGTTTGCAACGGTATATTCAAAATGGCGGATAGGCGATCGTGAAAAAGTAAGTGTTCTTTAATTTTGTTCGATGTTGATTTAACCTATCATCCTGTAAAATAATGACAACATTTACGTAATCAGCTTTGAATACAGTATCCATCGTACCTAATGATTAAACGTCCTATAGTACCGTCTGTGTGTAATACAGCTCCAAACATTGTGTTTTGATGACATTTACAATTGAAGCGCAAAACGAAAGTAGAAATGGCCATTTTTTCCCTAAAATGACCGCACCAGCAAAATCAAATGTGGCGGTGGATGGGGACAAGGTATCTCCCTAAATATGACCCAAAATGTATTTGATCTAGCCCCTTGTCTAGGAAATACAGACACTTGAAAAATTCGATGGTGTACGCTACAGTTAAAACCGAAACTAAATCACTGTACAGTGCGGTATATGGATATATTTGTACTCACCGGTTTAAATTTCGAATGAAAAATCTGTACGCAACGGTTTATATAAATTATCATGTGAAAATCTTTCAACGGATTGATTAGTACGAAAAGGTGACTTTGATACTATTTAATCTTACTTAATACTGCAGAAAGACGAATATGTTCTTTTTCTTATTTTTATTTGTTTTGCCTTGAAATGAAGGAAACCGTCGAAAGAGTATCATTAAACAAAGTTTTAAATCTAATTTAACGTTTCTACTTAATTCTTCTGTCCTTCCTCAAAAATCTTGTAAGACCCTGGACAAATCATTAAGACTAAGGCGATTAACAAAGGTATAAAACTTAAAAATTGTCGGAGTATATTTCAGGCATTCTTCTCGATGATGATTTTTGTTGTTGTTCTTATTTATTTGTTTTGCATTTAAAAGAAGAAAAATAATTGAGAGAGTATCATTAAACACCATTTTAAATCTAATGTTATATATCTACTTAATTCTATTCTGTAAGAAAGTTTCAGTTTAGTTATAAAAACAGTTTTATAAGTTTGAACCTAGATTGCTGTTTCTGATATCATACGAAACGCTTTCGTTTTTTTAACTTTCAGCTTTAGAAGCTTACAGTCAGAAGAAATCTTATCAAAATAAATGATTTAATGCTCAATAGTTCTGATACACATAGGAAAATAGTTTTATTTCTTTTAGTTATCTCTTTAAGACAAATATCCTGTAATTTCCTTCCACAACATTTTTTTAAATAAAAAAGAAATTTTAAATGTTTAGAGAAAATTCACGGAAGCATGTAGTTGCCAAGCTGCGTGTCTTTGCGTCCTTCCATTCTTCCAAAGTTATTGCTAAATAGCCCTTGCCCTTGCCTTAAATTCCTTGATTAACTCCTTCAAAGGAATCTAGTATACATTTTCACCGTTCCAGAAACAAAGTTATTGAAAAGATTTTTTGGGTTTGAAAATAAGTTTTTCTCGAGTTCCTTATGCCGTTATTGTTAAACACAACGGACGCTTTTAAAAAGTGTTCTATTAGAAAAAGGAATTGGTTTATGTAATTTAGACAATTGATTTATCGCACACATAGGGGAGACTAGTATCTCGTCAAATTGTTGTACATCGGCTTTTTGTCAAATTGAATTAATACAGTTAAAAGCGCAACTATTTCTTTCATAAAGTAGTTGGAAAGCAATATTAACAATGATCGACTTCAAATGCCTTACCCGCGCTATTGACTGTCACGTGAAATCGTTAAAAGCACCCCCGTTGAAGCAAAAGATAGCTCCTAAAATCGCCCATAAGAATATGGAATTTTAAAACAAGAAGCTTTCAACCTAACAACTGAGCAAAAGAAAACTTTATAGCCTAACAATAAGCGATTTTGCTTCATATTTCATTTTCTTTTCATTTAAAAAAAGTTTAGCGCCGATTTTAACATTTTCAGTCTTATTACATCATCGAGAAGAATGTCTGAAATATTGATAAGTTTTATGCCTTTCTTAAGCACTTTAATCTTAACGATGTGTACAGGGTCTTACATAATTATTGAGGAAGGACAGAAGAATTAAGTAGAAACATTAAATTAGATTTAAAACTGTGTTTAATGATACTCTTTCGACGGTTTTCTTCATTTCAAGGCAAAACAAAATAGAATAAGAAAAAGAACATATTCGTCTTTCTACAGTATTACGCAAGATTAAATTGTATCAAAGTCACCTTTTCGTACTATTCAATCCGTTGAAACATTTTCACATGATAATTTATATAAACCGTTGCGTACAGATTTCCATTCGAAATTTAAACCGGTGAGTACAAATATATCCATATACCGCACTGTACAGCGATTAAGTTTCGGTTTTAACTGTAGCGTACACCATCGGATTTTTCAAGTGTCTATATTTCCTGGACAAGGGTATAGATCCATTACATTTTGGGTCATATTTAGGGAGATACCTTGTCCCCATCCACCGCCACATTTGATTTTGCTGGTGCGGTCATTTTAGGGAAAATATGGCCATTTCTACTTTCGTTTTGTGCTTAAATTTTAAATGTCATCAAAACACACTGTTTGAAGCTGTATAACTCACAGACAGTGATATAGGACGTTAAATCATTAGGTACGATGGATAATACATTTAAAGTGGATTACGTAAATGTTGTCATATTTTTACAGGATGGCAGATTATAGTAATATCGAACAAAAATAAGGAACACTTACTTTTTCACGAACGCCTATCCGCCATTTTGAATATACCGTTGCAAACTACCGTACAGTGTTTCCATACAGTGTTAAAGTCACCGGTTATTAATGCATGACTTTGATTTTCTTCCCTTATCTCACTTATCAGTTTCAAAAGCTTGTGATTATTTTCATTAATGTTGTAGCGAATGCGGTAAATACAGCCAAATAATAACATATCTGATCCTCTGAGTTTTAAACTACACCACACTGAGTCTTCGTACTCATTTGATAGCTTAATTTCATTGATCTGTAGCCCAATTTTTGAATACATTAGAACGCCTCTACCATTTCTAAGATTAGAAATGGTTATATCATATCCACTGAGTTTATATAATTCTACACTTTTTTCGAATAAACTGTTCTTTTGAAACATCTCAGTCAGGAAAATGATATCAATCATTTTTTCATTTGCTAATTGTTCCAGTTCAACTATAGTTTCGTTGGAGTCAGGCAGTCGCAATTACTGTACAAGCACTTCAAGTGTTCATTGTCTAAAAAAAACATTATTTACAGAGTTAAAATCTAAAATTGTGTTTATTTTTTTCTGTTTGTTGCTCTATAGGCATATGGTCGAGTCGGCCATTACCTATCCAAGCACCACCCGGCAGTGTGACATCCTCAACATTTAAATTATCAACTTAGGTTGAGTTTGAGAAAGGGTTATTAGTTATGTCTACTGTGCTGTTAAGGTGAGACATTCTCCCCTGGGGTCTAATTGGACTCATGAACATTTGCAGATTATGCATGTTTTCTGTCGTGAGTCTCAAATGTTGAGTGTTTTCCATTACGGTAAGATTCATTTCTGACAAATCATCCTGACCACTCTTTTCTTTCATCCTCTTTTCTCTTTCTTCTTTTTTTTTGCCGCGGCAATAGCGCAGTTGGTAGCGCGCCGGACTTCTAATCCAGGGTCTTTATTCGCACGGGTTCGATCCCCGGCCGCGGCACTTATCCTTTCTGACATTTGTCTTCCACCAATGGGTAGATAATCGTAAACCTATGTGGAATAGCAACTGGAGACTAGGAAAGGGATGTGGTGGTAGTACTCACTACTGGTGTGAGAAATATCAGGAATCCATCGTTAGGTGCTCCAGTCGTCGCGATATAACTGAAAGAACGTTGACAGCGACATAAAACCCCAATTCAAATCAAATCTCTTTCTTCTTTTCTAAGTGATCTTTGTTCTTGGGTCAGATCTTTTGATATAATGGTTTCTTTGAGGTCTGCTGCTAATTTTGAGGGTATGTGTTTCGCATGTCTAAAAGAAATTTACGTTGGGATTTGTCGGACAAAACTACTTTCATTGGCCTATCCTTTGTTTGATTTTTCTTTCCCAACCTGAAACTTAAGGCAGTTAAAACTTAAAACGGCTTTAACAGTTTATGTTGGGTTGATATCAGAAGTATGTATTCTAATGATGAACAGATATATTTTTGGTTGCGATTTTCGTGTAAAACCTTCATTTAGTATAAAACAAAGTAACTGAAAAAAGAAACATAAATAAAGATAGAAAAAAGACTGTCACTGACAAAGATTCGCACGTTTTAGTGTCTTTGGGGCCTTCGTGAGTCCTTTGTGGGCAATCTTTTCAGAAAGGGACCCATATGGGGCCCATAAGATACTTTGCCCACAAACTGCCCAAATGAATCCCACATACACAAGGAAAATAGCCACATGTTTCCATGTGGGACCATCAGGGGCAATTATTTTACAAAAGGGACCAAGATGGGCCCCGTATTATCATTTCGCCCAGATTTTCGCTCATATGGGCCCCAAAATTAATTCTATGCTTGCTGGGTAACCATCGTGTACGGTTCACAGTCAACTCGGTCTGTGAATAACTCGGCCTGTCAACTCGGCCTGTCAACTCAGCCTGTTTATATATTATATAGGTACATGTATGACGATGCAATGTAAATATTTTTGGGACCTTATGTGCTTTTTTAGATTAATAATCACTCGTAAAAAAGGTTTTTAATAATTATAATAATCTTATTTTACTATTATATGGCATTTGTGAAAATATGAGATAAGATAGACATAATTCATTTTTCAAATTATTTTTAGTCATCAATTTTGAAATTGCAACTCCTTTAAGTACACTGCAAACATTGATTAACTATCAGATAAGTGTGCTTATATATCCGTTTTCTAGGCTAAACACTATATGAGTTTAATACAGGCCGAGTTGACGGGCTGAGTTTTACACAGGTCGAGTTTTACGAGGGCCGAGTTTTAAACAGGCCGAGTTGACAGGACACCTCATGTACACGTATTTTTCAAGTTGAAGCCTTTACAATGATATTTCGTTAATAAAACTGTGTAAATAGTGGTGATTCTATATATATGTGGAGTTAAATTTGTTGAGTGTTCAAAATCTCAAAAATATAGTACGAAATGGTTATAGTGGGAAATACCTATATTCACTTTCCTTTACTCTACATTTGTCTGTAAATTTTCCATTGCGATTTATAAGACGTTTCCGAATTAGCGGGCCCCGAATTAGCTCGTGTCAAAAATCGGGGGGGTTCCGAAAATTACCGAGAACGCCCGTTTGTAAACAAGAAGGTTTGTTTACGTTAGAGTTTATGTTTTCTTCCACGTCAAATTGATCAGCGATGGTCGAAGAACAAGAGAAGGTATAACTTTTTTTGAAAACAATATTTAATTTATCGAACTAATACACATCTGTTTGATTAGCTGTAGTTTGTATTTTCCCAAACAAGATAAATGTTGACCAGTTAAGTTGACAGGTCACTCTGACATTTCTCGCTACATTGAGAGTCAGGTCCTGCGCTCAAGAATATGACAAACTGTACCAGATAGTTGCAAATTTTACACCGATTTGCTCGTGTATTTTTTGCAAAGGGATGTATAATTTGCAACTGGTTGCACCGTTTTGTTATCCTGAACGTAGCCCTGTAAAAACTTGAAATTCGGTCTAGCAGCTGTCTAAGTATCTAGGCCTACTTAAACATTGGTCTTCATTGCGGTTGTTGAATATGTAGTGATGACATTGGGTAGACTCATGACCAGGTGCCCTGTTGGCTCAATTGGTAGAGTGTGGTGCCAGTGTTCCGGGGTTATGGGTTTGAGTCCCATGTCGGGCACGTCTTTTCAGCCCTTACTTACTTCAATAGTGTAGTGATCTACATTGGGTATACTCATGACAAGGTGCCCGGTTAGCTCTGTTGGTAGAGTGCCATATCAGTATTCTTGGGGTCATGGGTTCAAGTCCCATATTGGGCACATCTTTTCCACCCTTAGTTACTTCAATGGTGCCAGAAGTGAATGGAGAATGCTGAGTTTTAGGCCATTTGGAAGCAGAAAGGGACCAGCTCCAATTGGTTAAAAGAGGGAGGAGTGTTATGATTGACATTGGTTTGACTCATGAGCAGGTGTCTGGTTAGATCAGTTGGTAGAGCGCCATGCTAGTGTTTGGGGGGTCATGGGTTTGAGTCCCATTTCCGGCACATCTTTTCCGCCCTAAGTTACTTCAAGTAGTATGACTTTATCATCCTAAAGCAAACTTTATCAGTTGTTAAATGACTAGTTTCTAGGGTATTCTGAAGCATTCACAATTGAATATGGGTATCAATTTCCCCGCAGTATTGATACTTCAGCAATATGTTGAAGATGCCTGAGTTATGTTGCCAATACCAAATAGAAAGGAAAATGTTTAAAAAGACCAAAAATATGTCTGTAATGTATACTAAATTGATAGTATTTGATTGGTTTTAGCATAAAAATAAAACTCACAGAGGTGTGTTGAGATTTTCAGATGACCATAGAATGTTGTTATTTTGCTCAGTACAAAAAAGTTGTAACTACCTATTAAAATATAGGCAGTTACAACTGTTTTATACAGAGCTATCATTTCTGACAGTGTATACATCCAAGGTGCTGTCAACCATCTGCAATTTGGCTCATGAAAATGTAATTGCACACACTCATTTCTTTTTTTCAGTTTCCAGCCATTCTTGAGCTGAATGTGGGTGGGGTACATTATACGACAACTCTACTGACACTTACCAAGACTTCTGATACTATGCTGTCTGCCATGTTCAGTGGAAAATACTCAACAATTAAAGACAAGGATGGGCGATATTTTATAGATGCAGATGGTAACAACTTCATTCACATTCTAAACTTTTTACGTTATGGTGAAATTCCTCCAGCTAAAGTGGCAAACAGTGTGTACCGAGAAGCTATTTACTTTGGTTTACATACCCTTGTATCAGAGCTAGAAAAATATCCAAATATCATGGCTAAAATTCAACGTAACAATTATAGAAACAATTTTCCGGGATACTCAAACTGTTTAGAATCTGTGATAGAAGCGGCAGGGAAAGAGACTCAAACAACATCCACAGATGTGAAGTTAGTTCTATTCCGCAAGGAGACCCGACCACAAAATATTAACTTTAATTTGAACCATACATGCGTTTATAATTCAACCAATGATAATGAATCCTTCACAGCAGATGCCGTTCTTGGTCCTTGGTCGCAGAAATCTACAGGAAAAGAACTGTTGAACTGCTTCCTGTTTGACTTGAGAGAGAAAGGTTTTAAAGTAACGGGAAAACATTTAGGAACCTGTAATTATGAATGTGAGACAGAGCGATGCAAAAAATCATTTTATATGATCTCTTTTCATTGGTGGATCGACTAGCTCAGGTTGAAAATGAAAGTATTTGTTGAACTTGTAGTTTTACCCTTTACAGCCAAACTGCCAAATTTTGGACTAGCCCAATTGTTGAAGGGTTGTTTGTAAGATTTTAAATTGTTAGATTTTTTAAAGCTGCTCTGTGTTTAGAGAAAGGTAGAGAGGTAAAGTCATCACCTTGGCCTTCAGCACCAAAAGAACTATATGAAGACTGCCAGGGGGATTAACTCTTAGCATTTTTGTAAATGTTATGCCCATTTTTAGTCCCCTACCGGTGTTCACATCGGAGGGGACTATAGGTTTGCCCTCCGTCTGTCCGTCCGTCTGTCCGTCCGTCCGTCTGTCCGTCCGTCTGTCCGCTCAAATCTGGATCCCGCGATAACTTAATAACTAAGCAAGCGTTTTTGATGAAAGTTGGTATATGACTAGATGGCAATGTGTAGATTATGCACATCATTTTATTTTTGTTTTTCGACTTAAATTGAGGTTGCTATGGTTACAGAAATAGTGAAAATATGGCCAAAAATGGGATCCTGCGATAAGATAATAACTAAGCAAGCTAGTTTGATGAGACTTGGTATATGACTGTATGGCAATGTGTAGATTATGCACATCATTTTATTTTTGTTTTTAGACTAAAATTGTTGTTGCTATGGTTACGGAAATAGTGAAAATATGGCAAAAAATATTGGATCCTGCGATAAGTTAATAAGTAAGCAAGCTAATTTGATGAGACTTGGTATATGACTAGATGACAATGTGTAGATTATGCACATCATTTTATCTTTGTTCTTTGACAAAAAGTGCGGTTGCTATGGTAACGGAAATAGTGAAAATATAGCAAAAAATGGATCCTGCAATAACTTAATAACTAAGCAAGCTAACTTGATGAAACCTGTTTTAAAATGTAAAAAAATTTATAAGCCATGTTAGTCAGGGTGGTGATGCAGCAGTATTAATCACCTCCAGTGAAAGTTCTCATTTCTTACCAACAAGACTGAAGAAAAACATCTTGGATCAGACAAGGTAACTGTTATTGATACTATTTCTTGCATCTGTCTATTGCTTGCATGAATGTTATAGTGGGCACAGCAGAGACAACAACTCATGTAAGTCTTGTTTAACCCTTTCCAAAACAAGACCTGGTTTTGACATCCCTGATAGAATTGGCGTGGGAAAACATTGAGACAAACGAAGCCGGTAGGGGACTTTATGTGTTGCATACAACACCAGATACTTGTTTTACTTAGATTGATTGTATTATTGAGCACCTGCAGCTGAGTGTTGGCACCTGCAGTCCTTGCTCTTGTTTTTGTTTAGATTTGCCAGTCTGAAAAATGTTGGATAATTTTCTTGCATTATCTGAAAATTTGAAGGATCAAACTGGCCCCCTGAAAGAAATTTCTCAGGGTCCAAACAGGGTATATATCGAGGGCTTAGAGCAAAAACATAGTATGTGTCAATAAACTGTATAGACTCATGCTAGATTTCAGCTGAAAGCCCTCAATAAACAAATTATTCTAGAATCAAAACTTTGGTTCATAAATTATACAGTAGTAGTACCTACCTTGTACTTGCACCTTTGAAAATTTGTCACATTATCAGGTGTCTTAATTGTGCTTATTTCTCAAATATAGCAGTCACTGACCCCTTAACTATGTACTTCTAGAAGTCAAAATGTCTCTCAAAGGGGAAAACAATAGAATGATTGGATAATAAGAAAATAATACTTGTTAGGCTCCGTGACTTCTGTGATTGTCTCCCTCATACCTTTATAAGAGATTCATTTTGTGAATGGCAGTTGGTAATTATAGAGGATAATTGTTTGTTTCAGTGTAAGATCAATTTATATTCATTGAGTGAACAACAAAGCAGTATTTTCACAAGTGGTGGAGCCATGAGTGAAAATATAACTTTTTTGTTCACGAAATGAAATATTAATCAATCAGACAATTATTCTATTTCTTTATCGCAAAAATGAGACAAAACATGAAATTTCTAGGACATATAGGCATGTCATTTTGCATGTGATTGATATGCAACTTTCATTGTGACGTCTCTTATTTTGCCCCGCATAGATGACGTCAGATAGGATGAAATGCACAAAAGCGGGTATAAGTTTTTGATAATTTCACTGCTTCTACCGTTATTTCTTGATAATACCAAGGTACTAAAGAAAGAGTTACCTTTGTCACTTATCAATGTAACAGGATGCATGTACTGAGGTTGGTCCCAGAGGATCCTATGGACTCATATGTGATAGTTTTTAGTGTCCTGGCTTCTTATTTAAGAGTAGTAGACTTGCAAAACCTGCATCTTTTAAAACCCTATACTAGTGTTGTGTGAAAACTTTGTTTGGATATGGTCACCAGGCCAATGGTTAAACAATATTTGGTACTGTAGGGAGCATAACTCCTACATTTATGAATGGATTTCAAAATGTCTTATCACAGTTGTTCCCCTTCATTAGTACTTGTGTGATGCAAAGAGTTTGTTCAGATATACCAAAGGTCTAGGTCGCCTTTTTTTTTAAGGTCAAATTTGTCTTCACAGTCATATCTCCTACATTTATGATTTTATCAAAGGATTTCTAACTAACTTGACAGAGTTGTTCCCCTTGATGATTATATAATTATTCTCAGCATTACTTCTCAGTGTTGGAGTATTATTAGACACCCAAACGGAATTCATCCTGTTTGAGAGTTTCATTTTGGGTGCTTGGATCTGGAATTTATTCTTAAGGTGGGAAGGTTGGGGTGTCTTTATACCAAAAATATATCTTTCTTATAATGTTCTTCATTGGTAGAGCAGAATGAAATGTGACCTGTCATGCTAAGAGGGACCATCTGTAACATAAATATTTAAAAGAGAGATTGGGTCCACCATCGGTCTACCAGATGTCACCTTTCTAAAATTCTTATACAGAGAGGTAGAATGATCATAATCTTGATTCAGTAACTCAGCCGAGTTTGAAAAGTTTCGACTCTAATCAGCCTGCATAGTCCACACAGTCTGACTTGGGGATAGACTCAATGCACTACCAAGATGGTCCTTATTTGGTGTGAAGGGTCACATATAACAATTTTGTCATTATTTTGCAATGTTTTTTTTGTAGTGTTTTTCTTCAAGGACATCAATAAGTAGGATTGTGTAGTCATGATGGGTTAGAATACATTATGGTAAAATACTCTCATTGTCCATAAAGCACCAAGCCCTTTGCTCAGGATGACATGTAATTTTGTGCAAAGCGGTATAATTTTCAAACACTTTGCTCCTTTGTTTCATCCTGAATGCAGAGCAAGTACAGCTCATTGTTAGACAACAGTCCCTAGTTGTATAAAAGATAAACATAGGTTAGATATACTCCAGAAGTTATTATACCCATCTGTCTATGGGTCAGTCCGTCTGTTTGTCTGTAGCTTTTTAGCTGGACTATTCATAGAATATGGGGGGTATTCCGGTCACAGTCGAGCGTCGGTGTCGGCATCGGCGTAATGCTTTGGTTAAGTTTTTATGTGCAAGAGTTTAAAATCTCTGTTTCTAGTAAAACTATTGCTTTGAAACTTTGCACATGCTTCTGTGACCAAAATATCAGCATCTAGACAAAGATTCATTACTCTGATATTGAATTTGGTGGAATTTTAACCCTTTATGGACTTAGAAATCTTGGTTAATTTTTTATGTGCAAATGTTGTTTATATGTAATATTTCTGTTTCTATAAAAGCTATTGCTTGGAAACTTGTGACCATGATATCAGCATCTAGACAAAGATTCATTCCTCTGATATTGAATTTAGTGGAATTTTAACCCTTTTTGGCCTTGGAAATTCTTGGTTAAGTTTTTACGTGCAAAAGTTGTGAACATGTATCTGTAATATCTCTATTTCTATCTAAGCTATGGCTTTGAAACTTTGCACATGCTTCTGTGACCATAATATAAGCCTTTAAATTTATTACTCTGATATTAAATTTAATGGAATTTTAACCCTTTTTTTGAGACCTAGAATATCCTGGTTTAGTTTTTATGTGCAAATGTTGTATATCAGTTATGGCTCTATTTCTACCTAGGCTTTTGCTTTGAAACTTTACACATGGTTCGGTTCTGTAACCATGATATCAGCTTCTTGACAAAGATTCATTACTCCGATATTGAATTTAATGGTATTTTAACCTTTTTCAGACTCTGAAATTCTTGGTTAAGTTTTTACGTGCAAATGTTGTAAATCACTTATATCTCTAATTCTAGTCAAGCTGTTGCTTGGAAACTTTGCACATGCTTTTGTGATCATAATAACAGCCTCTAGATAAAAGTTCAATTCTCTGGTATCTGGAATTTAACCCTTTTCAGGCTCGGAAATTCCTGGTTAAGTTCTTTATGTGCAAATGTTGTATATCAGTTTTATCTCTATTTATTCTTAAGCTAATGCTATGAAACTTTGCAAAAACTTTGTAACCATAATAATAGCTTCTAGACAAAGATTCAGTACTCTGATATTTAATTCAGTGGAATTTTAACCCTTTTCAGACTTAAAAAATTGTGGTTATGTTTTTATGTGCAACAGTTTTATATTTGTTGTATCTCTGTTCCTACTAAAGCTATTGCTTTGAAACTTTGCACATGTTTCTGTGACCATGATATCAGCCTCTAGACAAAGATTCATTTTCTCTTGACTTTCATTTAATTGAATTTCAAACGTCAATATTGATTAGCTGTTACTATCCAGCACTAGGAATAGTCGAGCTTTGCTGTCCTCCGACAGCTCTTGTTTTGTCTAGAAATTATTTCAGCAACTAATGGGCGGATGTCATTGAAAATTTACAGGTATTATCAGTATCTTGCAGAGATATGCAAGTGATATTTTGGTTATGATCCATTGACTTTGACAGAGTAATGACCCTTTGATGGAAAATGGCTTTTCATTATTGACGAGCATTTTAGGGGGGTATTTGTCTACTTTGCCACAGTCTTGTTTTCAATCAATGGGTTGGTTGTTTTATTGTGCCAATTGAAACAACCATCCTGAATGGCTGAAATAAACTTCCTATAGAACTTTAGCCAATGGTTATCTTTTATACAACCTGGTCCAGTTGTCAGTGTTGAGGATATAGGAAAAAAGTTTTACAGGGCTTGTGTTTGACCCTTAAACCAGGGTTTTGACTCCCAATAATTCCATTTGACCCTCAAAAATTTCCTGCAGGGGGTCAGGTTTGCCTTCTGAATTTACAGCAATGCAACTTTTGTAGCATGAGGATTATATAAATCTTTTATTTTCTTCATATTATTGTAAGGAATCTATATAAATGAGTCAACATAAACAATAAAGTGTCTTGGACACTTTATTGATTATGTTGATTCATTTATGTAAATCATTCTAAACTGTTAAACTGATAAATATTTTAGTTTGCATGCTTTTTGACCCCTTATAAACTAGTTTTGACCCCTTAATTTTATGGTCAAGGGGTCAATGGCTCCTGAAATTGAAAAGTTAGCAAAAGCCCTTAATAATTAAAATTCACTATTTTCATTGTGAAATAGTGATTAATAAATATATTATGTTGTTATTTTTGATAGTTACACAGATTATATGTTCACTATAATATGTCATTATGTTTATGTTATTTCATTAACTACCTTTAGATCTAGTTATTGCATGTATCATTAGCTATTTACAGTGATTACTCTATTATTGATTCCTTGTTATTGTTAAGTGTTAACATATGGAGGAGATAGCTCAAAACTATTGTAAGTACCTACTTATTTATAGGTATTTACAATAATTTACAAAAAAACGTTTTCTTTTCTATAGATTTGCCATGTCGAAAAGTAACCAAAGTTTTTATCTATTTTACAGATTTTTATCATTTACAAGTATATTGGCTTCGGTAATAAATTCTAAGTCATATCTCACATGTATATTTTCTCTGTTTGGAGAGTCACACAGTCTGACCAGGCTTGAGATACCTTTCACTACGTCTTGGATACACAGCAGGGTTCGACACTAAGGGGAGTCAAGGAGCCTGTAAGACTCCTTGTTTACCAGTTTGGACTCCTTCCATTTGCAAGTAAGGAGTCCAATGGACTCCAAGGGTCATTTGAGAATATTTTGAAAAACAAGCACATGTAGAAGTCTTTTCTCTAACACTTGCCAAACTGTAGATCTTTTCACTACAAAAGTTGTTGAAGAAAGCATTTGCTTCCATCCCAAAGTATTTTGAATAAAAAGATCTTCATTGGAAGAACATTGTGGAAAAGAAGAAATTGCTCATAACAAGCAATTTCTTCTTTTCCAATATGTTCTCCCATTATGAAAATTCGGACGCCTTACTTTGAGCTTGGACTTCTTCATTTCATGTGTTAGGAGTCCAATAGACTCTTACTCTCTGGAGTTAGGGTCGACCCCTGCACAGGCTGGTCAGACTTGAATCTTAGTATTTTTTCACACTTTTAACAATTTCTGAAGCTTGAACAAATTTCAGGGCTTGTGCTAGCTCTTCAATTTCAGGAGTCATTGACCCATTGACTACAAAATTAAGGGGGTCAAATACTTGTTTTAAAGGGGTCAAAATGCATGCAAACTAATATAATATCATCAGTTTAACAGTTATAAATGACCTACATAAATGAATCAACATTATCAATTAAAATTTCTCTGACACTTTATTGTTTATGTTGACTGAATTGTATTGATTCCTTATAATAAAATGAAAAAAACAAATTATACATGTAATCTTGCAAAGTTTGTATAGATGGTAATTCAGTAGGCCAAAATGACCCCCTACAGGAAATTTGTGTGGGTCAAAATGAAATCACTGGGGTCTCAACCCAAATCTTTGTGTCTTAATAAACTAAGGCTTGTAGTGCATTTACGGCACTAAATCACCTTTAATTTTATGCCTGTTCATCAATAAGATCTTCATCAATTAGATCGGTGGCATACTATTTTACAATATTTCTTCTGATCTGTTTCTGTCTGCAAAAAAACTTAACCTGCAACTAAACATTTCTATGCCCCCACATTCAAATATTGGGGGCACAGTGTTTTACTGTTGTCTGACTGTCCACCTGGCAGTCCATCCATTTGTGTGTCAGTCTGTCTATCTGCAAAACATAACCCAAAATGTAAACATTGCCAAGTGCTTCAAGGCTTCACAAGATACAATGCTCATATTTGGTTTGGTGATAGATTTCGATGATGCAAATCTACAAATGTCAAGGTCATGTGACAAGGTCCAGGTCACTGTCAAATTATTTTTTTTTTAGAAAAATTCCATTTGGGGGGCATTTGTGTTTAACAAACACATCTTGTTCTATTACTACAACACTAATCATATGACAATGCTTATATTGGGTATGAATGTTCCTCTAAACAAGGCAAATGATTCAATATCAATGCCATTGTCAAAGTCTAGGTCAAAATTAAAAAAAAACAAGCCATTTAATGTTTTTGGAACACATCTTGTTACATTTAAATCTCTTAATGATTCAAAATCTTATTCTTAATTGAGTGAGACTGTTTTGAATTCTTTTTTCACTGGTAATAAGAATTTCAGTAGAATTGTAAAGCCGTCTTTAATAGTAAAAGTGGCAATATAACTTAAAATTAGATAAATATTGTCTAATTAATGAATTTGAAAAGTGGAAGTATAAAAGACCATGGAAAAAATGTAATTTAAATGAGTCAAGCAGATATTAATATGAATTTCTATATCTTATTTTTATGGATTTAATTTCAAATTAATACATCTGTGACATTTTAGATGTCATTTATTTTCCATTGGCAATTTCATGTAAACTTTTCATTTGTTTTATTAGCTCACCTGAGCACAAAGTGCTCAAGGTGAGCTATTGTGATTGCTCACCGTCCGTTGTCTGTCCATGCATCTGTCCGTCTGTCAACAATTTCTTTAAACATCTTCTCCTCCAAAACCACATGGCCAATCAAGCTGAAACTAAAATTGGCAGGAATGTTCTTTGGGTGAAGCTCTTTAAAAGTTGTTAGAAGAATTAAATTCTATCATAAACTTTTGTTGCCATGGAAACAAAATGGCTGAAAATTGCTGAAAAAAATCCTTCTTCTCCTAAACCACTTGGCCAATCAAGCTGAAACTTGGCAGGGATGTTTCTTTGGTGAAGGTCCCTTAAAGTTGTCAAAAAAAAAAAAATAAATTCATTAAAAACTCTGGGTCCATGGTAACCAAATGACCTAAATATGGTGGAAAATTACTGAAAATCTTAGAAAAATTATTCTCCTCATAAACCACTTGGTCAATTAAGCTGAATCTTTGCAGAGATGTTTCTTGGGTGAAGCTCTTTAAAACTTGTTAAAAGAATTTGATTTCATCAAATGTTTTGGTTTCCATAGTAACGGCTGAAAAATGACCGAAAATTGCCGAAAACCTTAGAAAAAATCCTTCTTCTCCTAAACCACTTGGCCAACCAAACTGAAACTTTGCAGGGATGTTTCTTGGGTGAAGCTCTTTAAAATTTGATAAAAGAACTTAATTTCATCAAAAATTTGGTTTCTTTGGTAAAGGAAAACCTGAAAAGTAGCTGAAAATTTTTGAAAAAAAACTTCTTTTCCTAAACTCCTTGGCCAATCAAGCTGCAACCTGACAAGGATGTTCCTGGGCTAAAGTTCTACTAAAGTTGTTTAAAGAATTAAGTTCCATAAAAACTCTGGTTTCCAAGGTAATCAAAGGCCAAAAATTGCTGAAAATCTTAGAACAAATTCATCTTCTTCTAAACCATTTGGCGAATCAATTTTAAACTTGGCAGTGATGTTCTTTAGGTGTAGGTCTACCAAAATTGTTTAAAGAATTCAATTCCATCAATATCTTTGGTTGCCATGGTAAGAGAAAGATTGAAAATTTACAAAAAACTAAAAAAAAAAGCAAATTGCAGTAGGACGAAGACTGTTTCTTTCACAACCATTCTAAATGTACGTCAAACAATCATTGGTATTTATAGCATGGTTGACAAGTTATGAGTTAACTTACTCAGTTGAGCGATATAGGACCATCATGGTCCTCTTGTTTTTGTTTTGTTTCCTTTATTGAATAGTTTTTATCATATACTACTAGATATTTTAGATTTTGATTAACATTTCAATTTGAATAATTAGTTTCCTAGAAAACCCTTGTTATAAATCTACGAAATATATTCAAGTACATGTATTATCCTTCTGTTTGTTTTCACTCCATATTCCTAGCTCTGTCTTTCCAACTGCTAATGCCATGAAATAATAGCTTGATTATGATTAATCCAATCATGCCTAAAGATGTTTTTAATGCCCATGAAGGAAAACATGGGGGAAAAGGTGTATAAATGGAAATTGATTGCAAGAAGAAATTTCTACGTTTTACACAATTTTTGTACCCCAAAAGGTTAGAAAAAGAAAATATATAATACGTTGTGTAAAAAAATACATTTGAAGTGTTGTCTGGGTAACCGTTTTTATTTTTGCAATGTCTTTAATGATTTGATTTGAATTGGATTTTACGATGCTTTCAACAATCTTTCAGCTATATCGCGGCGTCTCGAGCACCTTACAAAGGATTTCTGGTATTTCTCACACCAGTACCACCATCACACCCTTTTCTAGCCTCCAGCTGCTATCCAACATTGGTCTACGATTTGTCGACCCAATGGTGAGAAACAAATAAATAGTGGGAAAGAATGAGTGCCGCCGTCGGAGTTCGAACCCAGGACCTCTACTAGAATGACATTCCGACGCGCTACCAACTGCGCTATGACTTCGTTTGCCATGTTTAAATTTTTATGCATGGGGTCAAATTGTTTTACTAGTGTCCACCTGTATCGATGCTGGGACATTAATATATTGTTTTAGTGTCTACTGTCTCTCTGCCTATCTGTCTGCGAAAAACTTAACTTGCCAACCAAACAATTTCCTATAACTTAAATCCTATTTAAGTTTCAATCCTCATATTTGGTATTCAGCAAGGTCTCAATAAGGCGCGCCCGAGGAAGCCCATTTCATTAAGTTCAAGGTAATTTTTAAGTCCTTTATCCATTACCTAAGCTTAACTCAAAAACTTAACCTGTGCACTAAACATATTCCTAAAAATTCAACTCTATTCGAGTGACAACGTTAATATTTTAATATTTCGCATGAAAGTTCCTCTCAACAAAATACAAGAGTCAAGGTCATTTGTTAAGTTCAAACACAATTATCAAGGTCAAACTTCTAAAAAGTGCTCTTTTCAGGGATACCAGTATTTTACAAACACATCTTGTTGTTGTCTAGTAATTTGGGTGAATGAATCTTTTGACTAACATTGATATTTATCGTGCAATGAAGCCTGGTTTGACCCGACATCACCTGCCTGGTAATATGAAGCATATATGATTTTTACCAGATCCACTTTCACATGTTATTCTTTGATTTTAAATGTTTCTTGAAACTTAAGCACTTCTAAAAAGTGCTCTTTTCAGGGATACCAGTATTTTACAAACACATCTTGTTGTTGTCTAGTAATTTGGGTGAATGAATCTTTTGACTAACATTGATATTTATCGTGCAATGAAGCCTGGTTTGACCCGACATCACCTGCCTGGTAATATGAAGCATATATGATTTTTACCAGATCCACTTTCACATGTTATTCTTTGATTTTAAATGTTTCTTGAAACTTAAGCACTTCTAAAAAGTGCTCTTTTCAGGGACACCAGTATTTTACAAACACATCTTGTTGTTGTCTAGTAATTTGGGTGAATGAATCTTTTGACTAACATTGATATTTATCGTGCAATGAAGCCTGGTTTGACCTGACATCACCTGCCTGGTAATATGAAGCATATATGATTTTTACCAGATCCACTTTCACATGTTATTCTTTGATTTTAAATGTTTCTTGAAACTTAAGCACTTCTAAAAAGTGCTCTTTTCAGGGACACCAGTATTTTACAAACACATCTTGTTGTTGTCTAGTAATTTGGGTGAATGAATCTTTTGACTAACATTGATATTTATCGTGCAATGAAGCCTGGTTTGACCTGACATCACCTGACTGGTAATATGAAGCATATATGATTTTTACCAGATCCACTTTCACCTGTAATTCTTTGATTTTTAATGTTTCTTGTAACTTAAACACTGTATACATGAATTTATTGCATGATGAATATAATTATATGCCAATGCCCTGAAATATCAATGCTACCTTGTCTCGGTTTCAAAAAATTATTATGACTCGGAAGAGCCACGAGTGAAAATATAGCTTTTGTTTATAATCGATCTTACTCGAAAAACAAACGATTATTCAATTTCTTTTATGCAAAATGAGACAAAATGTGAAATTTCTAGGACATGTTTTCGTATGGCAAGTTTTTTGCACGTGATTGCTATGCAACGTTCCTTGTGACTGCACTTATTTCGCACCGCATAGATAACGTCAGATAGGGTGAAATGCAAAAAGCAGGGTATAAGTTTTTAGCTCCACTGGCTGAAAGCCACTGGGGCTATTGTCATGGCGTTGTGTCCGTCGTGCGTCCGTCCGTGTGTCCGTGCGTCAAGTCGTAAACTTTTTCTTTAAAAATCTTCTCCTCAGAAACTACTGGATGAATTTCAACCAAACTTCACAAGAATGATCCTTGGGTGACCCTCTTTCAAAGTTGTTCAAGAAATTTTGATCCAATGAAAAACACGGATTTAATGGGAGTGGCTGATTTCCAAATATGGTAAAAAGTGTCTTTTCTAAGGTTCTAATTGATGGATACCAATTAAATTTTACATGAATGATCATTCGGTGACCCTTTATTAGTCTACAAAAAATATTGTGATCGGATGAAAAATATGTATTTTATGGGCGGAGGTCATTTCTCAATATGTTATATAGTGGAAACTTTGAAAATCATTTTCTCAGAATCTAACTGATAGATATCTACCAAATTTCACATGAATGATCCTTGGGTGACCCTTAATCAGTCTACCATAAATTATTGTGATCATATGAAAAATATGTATTTTATGGGCGGAGGTCATTTCTCTATATGTTATATAGTGGAAACTTTGAAAATCATTTTCTCAGAATCTAACTGATAGATATCAACCAAATTTTACATGAATGATCCTTGGGTGACCCTTAATCAGTCTACAAAAAATTATTGTGATCTGATGAAAAATATGTATTTTATGGGCGGAGGTCAATTCTCTATATGTTATATTGTAGAAACTTGGAAAATCATTTTCTCTGAATGTAATGGATGGATATCAATCATATTTCACTGGAATGATCCTTTAGTGACCCTTTATCAGTTTACCAAAATATATTGTGATCAGATGAAAATTTCTATTTTATGGGCGGATGTCATTTCTCTATATGTTATATAGTGGAAACTTTGAAAATCATTTCAACATCAGTAGAACCAAAAATATCTCAAAATCTAGTCAAAACTTAGATTTACTATTACAAGAATTTCAAGCCTGCGGAGCGACTCAAGCCATTCATGGCTTTCTAGTTGATAAATCCACTGCTTTTGCGGTGAGATTATCAAGTGATAATCTACCTTTATTTCTCGATAAACCAACAAAAAGCATTAAAGAAAACGTCATGGTTCAGATTTGTAATGAAAACGTATCAAACTACCGAGGGAACAACGGTGTTATGCTTTTGGTCGCCACAAGACATTTTTTTTTGAGATAAGCCTTTGAAAGTGACTTTGTTGTTTCGGGACAGACTATCTTGTACCCCTGCGAGCGTTATGGCGTTACTCAATGCGTTTTGTATAGAGTCAGGTCAGTCTGGCTTAAAAAACAACGTTCGCCCAGGACGAAATATACCGCAACGATATTTTGGATATTTCACGTTTACTGCAACTTCAACGACGTCTGATATCTCCAGCCTTAGGAGGATCTCCGGTCAGAAAGTGTTGAACAAGATACAAAGGATCTAGTCTGCCGATGTAGAACACATGTGACGTAACGTCCTTAATTAACGTCTCCGTTGATAGTTTGGAAAAATGATAAAAAAAAAGAGAAGAAAATGGCTTGTGGTACGTAATTTCTCTCTTTCCTACAATATTTATACCCCCATAACGAATCAGGTTGTCTGTCTGTCCGTCCGTGGACATAATTTTGTGTCTTCTCCTCCCACAGTTTTGGACCAATTTTGCTGAAATTTTATCAGGTTGTTTCCCATCATATGAAGTTGTGCACCTGCAATTTTCATTCTGATCCAGTCATTTCAAAATTTAGAATTGCAAAACTCAGTAACCATACGGGGAGTTACCAAATTTTGGTAAGCAACATCATCTTGTTGTAACAAACACATCCTGCACTAAAAGCACTTGCATTTTGACAAAGCGCTTGTGGGGGTATAAGTCCGATCTGCGACAGTTCTAGCCTCAGACATTTATCTCTAGAGGAAAATGGTTCCTTTTGATTTCGAGATCTATTGAATGGTCATTTGCCTTGGATTTAATAATAATAATGATCGTACGGAGCCCGTACAGAGTTCGCGCGATTAATTATGGGATTTGATTACCTTTAAAGATGGCCAAGTTGTCAACTTTGCTGATTACTGTAACAAGTCTCGGTTTTCTTGATTTAACGACATAGGGTGGTTTCTTTTCAACTCGCGACCTCTTTCAATTTTCATATTTTGTCCCCTTTTAGAAATAAAAGGAATATAATTATTGTCTGTTTTTCGTTTGAGATCGATGAATCCTTCATTTCGTGAAAAACAAAAGCTATATGTTTTGCCTAAGCCACTCGTGATATAGCGCGGTTTTATTGACCCGAATCTGACCCCTACTATTTAGATTGATAAAAATCTGATTATTCCTACTCGACTTTGCACGTGCTTTTGAA